>JAPUUL010000312.1:0-20965 GCA_029590625.1 Lasiodiplodia mahajangana
ACCTCGCCGTGGCTGTGGAGGATGTCGATGGCCAGCTGCCGGGGTATGAAGCTGGGGATCGGCGTGATGATTGTGTAGACCTCTTTCTTTCGAAGCACCATCGTGGGGGGGAAACGTCGCGGCAGGCGACTCGGACTCGATCGTGGACTATGTAGAAATTGCAAAATAGTTTGAGATCTATGGGGGGCGGCGAGAAAGAAGATCAAACAGAATGCGGCAGCCCAACGCCCTTTGTTACCCGCCCTCTCTCGTGCCTATCTAGGCAAAGTACCAACGGCGGTTGGGTTGGGTGCAGCGCAGCATTACACCCCTGGTCTTGTGCCACTGACCAGGATAAAACTCTAACCTACGTAGTGTACTTACAAGTACGTATTTCTGGACTGTTGGGGGTAGGATTGAATTGGTAAATGAACTACAACCTAGTGTAAGACATCGGTCCACCTATCTAGTCAGGTAGAGTACAATCAAAGTGACGTTGCTGTCACTGGCGCCAGCGTTGCGGATCTCGGAAGCGCAGGAGGGCAGTGTCATACGTGACAAAGCGAGCGGACAGGCTACTGGCTACTGGTCAAAAGGCCAAGGGAGACAAGGACGAATTTTCCCTTCATCAGCCACGTCCGGCTTCTTGCTATCCGCGCAAAAAAATACATGCGCCTGATCCGGTCCGTAACGGGACTCATTACGTACACTATCGACAACTCGTGGTCGCCGCAGGCCTCCCCAATAACGTTGTCTTACTTGTGAGACTGCGGCGACGGATGGCGTCCAACCGCCGGTAATACCTAACAGAGAGGACAAAGCATAGGTATATAACAAGCCCTATAGCCTACAAATTGGGGTGCCGCGAGCGGCGTCAGCTCACCCCTCACCAACGGTTGTCATACTGGTATCACCACCATCTTATTCCCCGTCCATGAACCCATTTTTCGGGGCTGACAATGAGAATGCGGAGGAGGTCTCACTTAGGTAGGTAGGGCATAGTGTATATGTCCACCTACGTATCTAGTGTATCATGGACCCTGAGAGGGGTTTAGCCCAGGCTGGGCAACTAGACTAAAGTCTGGGCTGGTCTGGGCAACAAGAAAATATGAGATAAGGCTTAGCCTGTCTATCTCTTACATAAGGCACCTAGCATGGATCTCCAGCCACTCGAATGGCTATCGTTTGCGATATTAGATGATCGTCTTTAACAGATCCTTAAGCGATGACGTCCTAATTCAGTCAATATGGACTCGAGGCGGGTGGAATCCATCCTTTATCTAAGCCGTACGCAAACTTACAAGGGTCTTCTTTGCCATTTCGCAATCTACATACATAAAAATGACAACGTCAGCCACGATAATCTATTTATAGAAACCGCCACGCTAAGATATCACCATTCGTGCGCCCGCCAATTGTGTCGCTGTCTGCTCACCCGGTAGACCGCACCAACACACCGGATTCAAGACCTTCAAACCACCCCGTAATATGGAGGCTATGCGCTTGATATGTGACATCGGGACGAAACCAATCTTTATTGGCGCATTTCTCCCAGGTGAGGACGGGATACTACTACTCGGCTACCCTTTCCTCTAGTTAGTTCAACTGGTAGGGAGCAGGCTGGGTGATAGTAGGAAATGCCCCTGTACGCCTGTCGTCGTTTCTCTCTTCAGCTCTCGCCTTGGGTTTGCTTAGTTCCAACATGGGGTTCTCGTGTGGCTTGGGGTGTTATTATATGCCTATCCCTTTAGGAAGCTCACCTCGTAATAGGCAAGAGAAGACGATTGGAAGTCTTTGGGAGATACACAAATAGCTTGATCACAAAAGTGGCTTGCATATGTTAGATTGCGATCATTAGCGCAAATCATTAGTTCGTCACTGAAGAAATGTCATGATTGTCTCTTGCCAGACTCTCAAATCGCGCGGAGAGAGTTAGTAAACTTTTCAAATCATACCCCAGATAGCCCAATATTGCTTCCTATCATCTACTCACAACACCTATATGATAGAGTGTCCCAGATGATCATGATCACTTCAGTGTTGAAGATGAGTTCATGGAAGAGGATGTTGACGCATAAAGAAGGTAATTCTAGGGATTACTTAGACTATCCTCATACCTTGTACATCTCACACGAGTATGGGGGTTAGATATACCGGAACAGATGTTCAATTTCAACTCCTCTGTTGAATGAAACAGATATTTTGTACGATATACAGCCGACATGTTTTTAGAAAACTCAACTGTTACTTTGGTTCATGATATGTGTTCATAGTCCAGATTGGAATATAAAAGTCTTCCAAACTTCCTAGGTTGAGGTTTTTCTCTTCGTCGTCATCATCATTGATATTCATCAACCACAACACCACAACCCTCACTAACCACCATCACCACATCACCAGCACAAAGAACAACACGAACACCAACATAAGCTCCTTCGACATGTCTTCAGGAAGACTTCATAGGACCCCAAAGGCTTGCCCTTGCCCCAAACATGAGGGTGTGAATGGCTGCGGACTAGGTGCCGAGGCCCTCTCAGGGTACTGCCGATACTGCATGAATAATTGTAATGTTACTAATGCTTCACAGAGTACTCCTAGCGCTCAACCTGCTACTGGTGCTGGTCGAGGTGCTCCTGCCCCTAGAGGACGGGGTGCTTCTGCTGGACGGGGTTMCCCAGCTCCGAGAATAGTGATTTTGGTCATGGTGACGGTTCCTCGATCTTCAGATGATTGTGATTGCGCTAAGTACAGCACAAGACAAGCCCGTCGGGGGGGGGGGGGGTTTGCCCCTAGAGCATTGCGCTCTTATACGGAAAGCCAAGTCGGCCTTACGCCATATTGCCTAGATAATATGGGGAGTGTGTATGAAATGGGGTATAGTATACTGGCATGCTTCGCCCATATACATACTGCCTCTTACGCACGAGGCAGTGCGCCCCCCGTATATGCACCCCAACCATGTGGTTCAATATTAGGTATGATGATATCAGTCGAGTAGTAAGACGAAAAAAAGGCTGTGGAAGAGGGGTTTCGTTAATCAATACCCCCTGTTGTGTTCGTGCAAGCGCCACCCGTAGATCCGATCTTACTGCATAATCCCTAGGGTTTCTGCCTAGGATTTCTATATACTATACTTGTAACCCTGCTAGGAAGTACATATGTGGTAACGCGCTTACTTGGGCTGGAAAACATTTCCTATTGTTTGTCCTTGTCGCTCTAACCTCTAGATAGCTACCTTGTAACAAAGTGTGCTGCTTCGTGACCTGTTGATGTTTTTTTGCCAAGGGCACAATACTACCTAGCGATTTGCCATGCCGGGGGCAAGTCTCGGCGCAGCCATCCGGCCTAAATGTCTCCGCACTAGGAATTCTGCTCCTACCGGAACTTGCCACTCGGCAAAGAGATTACTAAACTAAGTGGAGGGGTTGGTGACGCACACGTACGTATCCCCCTCCTCGGCGGCCGCTAGGGCTTGAATTTGCTGACAGTCGGGGCCACGACCAACTTCAAGCGAGCTAACTCATGCAGCGTGTCGAACATTGAGTGGTAGGAATCGACGGTCCCGAAAAAGCCAAACTGGCGGGNCTTGCGAATGCTCGTCACCATTGGCGCATCGCCGATCAGCGCGGAGTCTGCGAAAGAGAAGATGCGCGATCGGTAATGATTGTCGAAAGGGTCGAGCACCAAGCCGTGCTGCTGGGCGATTTCTTTCCACGCCTTCTCCACTTCGGGCTGGTGAGACCATTCGAGAAGACTGAAGGTCGACCTTAGCGTTGCCTGAGGGCCGTACCTAGTGAGGTTTAAGTGAGTTTGGGATCGGTACTTAGATGCGAAGGATTGATCGCTTCGACCTACCCTCTTGGAGTCTTTGTCCCTGGCAGTCGCATGACTCTGTATTTGGCCTCATCGAGCTCTGGCGGATTCCAGCTAACATTGTACCACTGGGCTAGATACGGCCAGAGACGGCCCCATGTGAAAGAGAGCCCGTCGTGAATATTGAAAGCCTCATTTCCGGTCCCGTCTGTCAGTGCCAGCCACTCTCCAAAGTAGGCGTTTAACAGGCCGGTGCTCTGCACTTGCTCACGATCCCAGGCACAATAGTCCCCAGGGTATCCGATCGGCTGCTTCAGGTGCGCCTGCACTGCAGCGTATATGCCGACGCCGATGAGATGGTTGAGTAGCCCATCCCTCACGGCACCGATTATGTACGAAGGCCGGGTCACATTCCACTTAGCCCCCACGGCTTGACAATATGCGGAGAGGGCATCTTCCTGCGTGTAGTAGAAGTTTTCGTCCAAGGTGACCCGGGGATCTGATTCGAATGCTGGGATCGCCGCGGGGCCTAGATAAAATGCATACTGTTTGGTTCCTGTCTGCAGAATGAAGCGTTTTGGCTTCAAGTTGGTTTTCTGGAGCGCCCCGATGAAGTTCTCGAAGAGGGACACTAGTGGACAAGGTTAGATGGCCAACGGCCCTGTTGTCGGATATTGGATATGCTTACCGTTGACCTTAGACACCTCGTCCGCATTACCCCAGAAATCCGTGGAGTCTTCTTTAGGCAATGGGTGCATGTATGAATGGTAGAAAATAGAATCACTAATCGTATATATATAGTTAGCTCGAGACCTAGGTCCACTCCACTCTTGGAAGCGCACATACACTTTCTGTATCTTGTCCTGTAGGCGATTGGCAATCTCGCTGGGGTCGAGAAGCAAGTCTACGGCTAGGTGTTCAACGCGCTGAGCGCCCTCGCCAAGATCAGCAAAGAAGTTTTCNGGGGGGAGGGCGAACACTCAGGCAGAGGATCTTGCTCCATCGTGGCGATGCCGCGAGAACCTTCACCATATGATAACCGGAAACTCCTGTAGCGCCGGTGACGATAGCGGTCAAGTTCTGGTACTCCGGGGTATCAGGGTAGCTCGGTAGACCGTAGAAGATACCACTGGTATGCACTAGTTGTGATGAAGCCATTATTGATATCTCTAGGTTTAATTCCCTTAAGAGAGCATTGGGATAAGCGTATGCAATTTCTTAACACCAAAGATGGATGAGAGAAGCTTTGACTGATTAGATTGTAGAAAGATATACTATATAGAAATCGCAATACTAACGTAATTTGTTATAGCCCCCTTCAGCCGACATAATATGCAAGAATAAAAAGCAAGTTTCCCACCATCACTTACGTGATCAATACTGCCATAGAATACTACGATGGCTTCTACTTTACTGATACCCTTGCCACCATCCATTTGTATGTAGCTATTACCCCGCATCTTGCCCCGCGGGGCAATGTTGGCTCTCCGATTTTTATTGCTCAGCATCACTCGCGATCTGATTAGAGTGGTGGCTATAAGTGCCTATGAAGGTTGAACTAATTCAATCAATTAATACATCCCTACTTCTCGTTCTCGCATTATTGTATTCTTTTCAAAGTGTCAATGACATGTATAGTTCAGGTTAACGTATGTCACTGCTTTTGTAGTAGGTATTGCTTGTGCCTACGCCGCATATGTAGCTACATGTAATTTTCAGCATTAGCTCTATTTAGCGTGTCTATAGTATACACGTGATTAGAGAAAGGTTCATAGAAAGCCCGACGTCTCGAATTTCAGTAATCAAGCATTATGATGTACTATGCTACATAAAGAGTTGAATATCGTTGCATAGTTAGCAAAGGTCTTCTAAGTTGCAAGCTATTGGTTCGAAACCGAGCAATAATTCTAAGTTTAGTTATTGATTGTATCGGTTGTCATATTGTATTATGATTCCTATGTGCGTGTAGCATAATAGCCTTTAGCACTGATAGTCGGATTATAGTGAGACACACGTAAGGCATCAAAGAACCTTCCGCGCTAGCCTGCTTAAGTAGATTGTTACCCGGGCTTTTACTGGTCCCGACTATCATACCCTTGTTATAGAATCCATGGGGATGCAGATGTCCCCTGCAAGATCCCTGTTCCACGGTTAGTGCCGGAGCAATCATCCATGTCTCAACTACTGTACATAGTGTAGAACCTAGTTCTCAAAGAACTATCCATCCTAATGCTAGCATGGAGCTCCATTTTCGAGGCTAACCGGCGATCTGAAGATAAATAATATATGTATATCTGGGTATTCCCATTCTTGTAATATTGCTTCAAAATAATCGAATCGAATGAAAGTGGCGCCATGTGTCTATATAGAGATATCCCTACTGTACACGTGCATGCAGTGACGGGAGATCAACTTCTACATCCTAGCAACTAGCCCAAAGAAGTAAGACATCCGTGGGGGAACACCCTCCCCTGTTCGAATATCTATATCTTACTGGTGTGTAGGGGAGTAAGAATCGCCTTGGCAAGTCTTGTGGGTCTGCGAGGCTTTAGGCAGGGGAGCGCACAAGCCAGAAGATGGCCTTTGCAACCAATTTTTGGTGTAAGTATCTTGAGGCGAGATACCTTCTGCGCGGCAAGCTCTAAGTTAGCGTGCCGAGAGTACCTGGCAGGGGTGATTCTTACCGGGCAGCAACCACAGTATTTATCCCTTTGGGGGCCCATTCGGCTCCGTGACTTAAAAAGTGGAATAACGGGGATTCCTGCATAACTAAATAATGCAAGATGAGCCAATTAAACAACACGATTAAGCTCGGGTAATTGTTTTATTGGTATATCTCATATCTGCAAGAAGCCCCGTTATTCCACTTTTATGTAACGGAGCCGAATGGGCCCCCAAAGGGATAGTAGGTCGGTGTGATTAGGCACAAACTATGCTGCTCGTCGAATTGGCTTCGGGGACTAGGTATATAAGTAGGTATCCCTTTAGAGACCCATTCGGCGCCAGTACTTGCCAAGGGCACTAGACAGGGACGAAAGGCCAAATCAGATCAATGGATTTCGAGGTACTTCGTTTTGCCCTTGTCTCTCACCTAATTATACCCTTGTTAGATGTACTGCTAAAACAGATGTTACTAGCTAAGTACATATATATGCTAGTAAAAGGCTGGTAATAATGGGTTTAGATCATGTAATTGATTTACACAAGGGGGGTGTGGAACTACCGGGGGGTCGAAATTTGTACTGGTGCCGAATGGGTCTCTAAAGGGATACGGCACCCATGTTACCAGGGCTCCCTTGCATTCGCCTACATATGTATGTTAGGTAGGCATCCATGTACTGTACAGTGTATATATATATAGATTTCAAACAACCTCCCACCGTGGAATTGGTATGACTAGAAGCTACCTAAATGAATATACTGATCAGGTGTTGGGCAGACCAGGAGTAAGCAAAGTAAATGATATAGAATCCACAGCGAGAAATACCTACTATGAGCACTAACCTTCATATAAAAGAACCTTCCCGCACATCATACAACATGGTGCTACCTATCCAGATCGAGCCGAGACCTATTAATCACTTGACTTGAACAGTGGTACCCGCATTAGCTAAGGTAAGCATCTATTTAAAGGGCCGCGGAACTGAGACAAATGCCCCGCTGAAGATAGATCGCCTTTTGTAGCATTCAGACGTCACGACTGCTGACGCATACAATGTGCAGTTATTCCAATGAACTTTTTCAATGCTTTTAGTTAGCTCACCTACGTGCACCACACAAGTCCCCGGATTTAAATACATTATTTACTGGTTCCTTATAAATACACAGTATATAGTTGTAACATGAGTCTGGTGTTAAGGGCTTAGAACAATGTTCATATCAGCAAAAAGCCTTCTCCTAAAATCATTAGCCTTCTATAGTCAAGCGTGGGAATATATGCCTGAGGATCTGCTAATGCCAGATTTGTAGGCACATTCAGCCGCCTTTTCCACTCCTCGTATCCTTGCCTACGCCCTGCTTCTTCTATTCGCAGAAGCAGAGGCCTGTTGTGGCTTTCCTCTGACCGTGTATAGATTACAATGTCTGCAACCATTTGATACTGTACCATTCCCAACTACCAATCGCAATAGCTCAAGATAGGTTGGTCGCTGGGCATACCTGAGTCAACGCAATGCAATGTATCCGGCTTGTGATATGTGTGACCTACAGTGCTCTTGTTTGAGTATAAGACGTCTACATAGGTGTCTATACATAGTCCTAGGTAGCTCCAATTCATTGGAGCAAGAGCGAGAGACTCTACATACACAAGGAAACCGAGTTATGAATAAGGCGAGAAGTGTACGCGTGTCTATTCGTAGGCTACAAGGACCCCAAAAACTGTTTAGGGTCCTGATTTGATAGAACAGGGTCACGATTACCCGTTCCGCACTTGAAAATGTATATCGCCTAAGGACGTCCAGCTGAGGAGTATTACACTGTATGCAGTAAGCCTTATTTTTTCTTTTTTATTCTAATTATTATCACGCAGTATTTCGAGAGAAAAAACATCGGTCTCCCCTAGCATACTAATTACACGGTAAACTTAGAAACGTAGTAATGCCATTAATTCGATTAGTCTTGAATAGAAATAAACACAGTACACATACCTGATAAATTCTTGGCTTATGGTGTATTTAATAGAGAAAAGTAGTCTTCTACTATGGAGGACGGTATATGTAGGTAGGCTGCCTACTTCGAAAGATAAGGCATATATTTGATGTTCTACACCGTGTCTGCAGGTATCCTAATGCATCTAACCATGAGTTATATTCCAGGTTCAATATCCAATATTTGATGATCGTCCTTGGGCAAATTCCTGGATACATGCCCCAATTGGTAGTGACTCTAACAAAGACGGGTATTGCCGCCACGTCGATTTTCGTAACCCCCCCTTGTCAGATAGTCCTTGGCGCACATTTATCGGTTCTATTCCCAGCACCAGCCCGGAGCATACATATGTAGGGCCTCAATCCACCTCTTCCGGACGTCTAATCCGTTAGGGTTACAGGTCTTGCTTCTCATGTAATTCCATTACCTTGTTCAATCCCGACTAATGTAGTATACCGTACGTACTTATGCCGGCTTCTACATGATGCAGCATAGCTAAAGCCCACCGCCAAGAACACGAGATCCTTCCATAACTTAAGCATAGCCAAGATAGGGAGCAATCTACTTGTTACATAGAACTAGGTAAGCGAGCCAACATGGTCTGCTATATGTACGTACCTGCTTAGCTAAAATATGCGTGTTCTAAAATTTTCACCTGATCCTAAAATCAACAATCTAGCTCTACTCTAAATCCTAACAAAGGCAGCCATCTTAGCCCTGAGGAGATCCCCGAGATATCAGATCGCTGGCCGACATATTTCCTGTATATGTAGAATAAATTGACGGGGATAGCAAAGTTCGGGAACAGTCCATAGAAGTGCCATTTGTCTCCATCTAGCTCCCCACCTATCATTCCCCTCCCTGCTTTTTTTGAAATGCCATATAAAACATGCGTTGCAACCGGTTACAGCCCAGTTGGCTAATCACATAGTAATACTACCATCATCATATTATGTATCGTGTTACGTTATGCTAGGTAGCGCCAGTTTGAAGTATTTTTCGGCAATAATACGTTGCCACATTTTTGAGTACCAGCCTGCGGAAAGTCGCCTTGTCAAACGTAATATCTAACATTTAAGAAGAGGCGAGGGAAAAAAAAAATAGTCACTCGAATTAGCTCAGTGATAAACTTAACCCTGCTTCCGCTGGTAATTTCGCCATTGAATCTTTACTCTCGATCCCGCAGGATCCTACAATGACTTTCGACCCATTTTCTGCCGCTTCAAAGACCGAAGCCGTACTCCCACCAAATAGCCTTCACCGACTCCCTTTGATCCTATCCACCCCGCAAGATGACGACGACCTAAGAAGACAAATTCAGCAGATTGACGGGGACAATGTAAGAAGAGTCGCCATTCTCAGCTTTCGGTCATTGCAGCTCCACCGCATCGCGAAATTACAAGCCGAACTTGTTAAGAGACAAAATGTCTTGATGAATCCTACGCTCCCAGAACCACCGCTTCGGGGAACGGACGAACCCAAGATTAAAATGGAACGCGAGAAGACAGATAGGGAAGTTGATGACCTACTTCAAAGATACGGTACGTCTGATTAAATCAAGGCTACACTTCCCAATGGGAACAAGATCTATTTGATGCTAACAATTGCCATAGCTGACGCGGTTCGAAACTACGAGACATTATCCCAGAACGTCGAGTTCCATAAAGACACCCCATACGAATTCCTCGGTGGAAAGGGAGTATTCAAAGTTATTGGGAGGACAAACACTACTCTCTGGGACGTACCAAAGTGGCTATTAGGAAACAATCGTCAGATGAGCACACTCCCTTCATATTTAATTGGGTCGATCGGGTTCCGCGAGCTTGATAAGGGAAGGTTATTGGAGAGAGGCGTCCTGCAGAGAATAAGATCGCGGTTTCACATGGCATTGTTTGGCGGCGTGGCGCTTATTGCGCCAGTTATACTCATGACTCTCAAGCCAACGCTTGTGGTAGATCTAGCGACGGTCTCAGTGGCTACGGCACTATTCGCCCTTACTATGGTCATATTTGCCACTGATGCTAGCGGAAAGGATGTGCTCACTTCCACGGCCGGCTACGCTGCAGTCATGGTAGTGTTTCTAGGGACCAGCCTACAGTCGGTCAACATGCAGTAACTCGAAAGACACGATTTTCGAGGTGGGGGCCATCGAGAGAGGATATATCACTGGCTACTGCATATCCCGGTTCCTTCTTTTGGGCTGTGGCTTGGGTCATTAGAACGCCAAACTCCGGCGTCTGAACCTGGTATCTGACCGGTGAGACACCTCGGGAAAGTGGCTCTGGTGGTCAACGAATGAAATCAACGTCTGGGATCGAGAACAATGGTGAATCACATCATCTGCAACGGCCAGCAGTGAGAAACCAGGGGTATAGAAGCAGGCTCTGTAAAGTACTTCAAGCCATCCGTGACACGGGACTCTCTCCAGAAGATACTATCCTAGATAAATCGAGCATTTCCCACTCTTAGACCCAAGAGCCACAACCCGAGCGTCCAACCTTGAACATCAATGCCCACACCCCAAGATGCCCATCCTAGCCAAAGTTATAAATGACTCGATCGTGGAGGAATTATTTGTACCTATTGGCCGCCTCAGGGAAATCTGGAATGAAGATGAGTTGAGGGAATTTGTGATGCCAGTCAACCTCACAGATCAACAAATCCAGTTTGCCCAAAAAAACCTACTAAGAACCCTTTCATTGCTAGCTTACATCGGGAGAAGGGATTTGGGTCAAGTCATCCTCCAATGGATCCAAGATGAAAAGAACTTCGATGAAATCTTGCATGGACTCGAATATGAAACCTTGTTTCCGAACCGCCCTCCATCTAAAGGCCCTGCATCTGAAAGCCCTGCCGCACGTGAATATTTTCTCCAAGAGGTTCATTTCCAAGGTTTCCGGAAATACTTTACCGCTGTTGTACTTACCGAAGGCAAAGATACAACATTGCAACATGGCCAAGTAATGCCATTAGTTTCACAGATAATAGTAGGATCCGGAATGGGCGGCGATATTATGGGGCATGAAATCCCCTGGGGACATCTTGTGCGCGGAAATACAGTATGTGTATTGTTACCACCATTAGCCATTTGGCAAGTTATTAACACGAGGTATCTTCAAGTCCAATTCAACGAAGGTTTTAGTCGCAAAGAAGACCTTTCCGGATGCGAACTCAAAGGAAATCCCGATTCTTGCAGACCTCCGGCGCCTTCTCCTGAACACAAATATTCCGATATGCACCTGCATTTCCCTCATCAAGGATGAGGGGCTACGAGTTCATTCTCTTTCATATCGGTCGGATAGCGACTTAGGAAGTCTTATCGACAGGCTGAATGGAGATGGAGAAATTAACGAGCAGCACCTCTCAGACTCCATTCGCCAGATCAGGGGCATTGCTGAGGCCCTGAACTTCTTACACACTAACTCGCCAAGCGGCTCAGATGAGGCCGAAAACACTGTCTTTTGTCATATGGATATCAAGCCACAAAATATCCTAGTATTTAACAGTTCTACCTCTACCTCTACCGTTGGAGATTGGAAAGTCATTGACTTTGGCATCTCAACCATGTCGAAAATGAAGGGACGTAGAACCGGCGGTGGCCCTCGGGAAGAGGGTAGGAGACACATCACAGTGACCGTTGGCACACAGAGCCGTCACGTGTGGGGATACTATCAATCGCCGGAAGTCAACGATCACGCATCAGAGGGGACGCAGGGACGTGTGGGACGCGGGAGTGACGTGTGGTCTTTGGGCTGCGTGTTTGCCGAGGTCCTTGCCGCAAATAAAGGGGGGCTGCTTAAACTACAACAGGAGATCTTGTCTTACTCGGATCTCTTTTATGAGGAGTCAAAGGCTCATTCATGCTCATGTGACAATATTAGTTGTCCTCTTCTTTCTCTTCCTTGTCCACGCCATAAACGAAATCAAGGTTTCGAGAACTGGTTGGAAAGAGAACTATCACAGAGGGCTGACCTTAACGTATGCAAAGATCTCATTCTGGACATGACGAAAATTAGGCGGATTCAGAGGTTAAAGGCCATGCAAATAGTTCGGCGTATTGATGCGGGAGGCTTGCTCAATGTGTCATCATGAGCTATGGGATTGAGTCTGTACTGTTGGTTTCCCTGTCTGTATTCATTTATAGTTGCAAAATCTACACTACATGTTGATATATAATCTGTCAGGGAGATTTGATGTATCTCTCGATCTAATTAGAGGGTGAACAACGATGGCCTTAACAGGTGAACTTGCTATGCTCCATTTTTAAGATCATATTTAAGATGTCGTTGACATGCTTGGTGTTTTGAGTCATATACTCTCCTTTCCTCTTCAATATGAAGCCTTGAAGAACCGTTGCCCGTGGGAGTACGACAAGAAAGCGTCTATGACTAGGAAGATTTGTCAGCAAAACACCCCAGAACGCATTGCGGCTGGGATTCCGCGTTCTCCTCATCAACTTCTATCAGACAAGAAAAAGACTCAGCTCGTACCAGGGTTTTGCAGGTAGGGTGGTATTCTCGCCCAACCCAGCAGCTTCGAAGCCCAGCCCAAACCCGATTTGGTGTCTGACTCGTTCGTTGTTCTTGTCACAAGAAAAGCATTGGCTCTTGGTTCGGTGCAGTATGACGGTCGCTTCTTACACTCCTCTAGTATCTTCTGCATTCGGTTGGCAACAGCAGCACAATCCAAGCGCTTCTTCGAGCGGATACGCATCATGCCGTCGGCGATGAGGTGGAGCAGCTCATAAATGAACTCGGTACATTGTGGGTGATTTTGGAGATGTTCGATTCGCTAACCTGTCAGGATCTCTGTGCTCCGCTAATGAGTGCAATACACTCACCCGGACAACAGCTTCCTTCCGACAGGCCCCGAATTTCGATTTTCTCCTACAACAGAAGTACCCGTCCTTCCCCCGATCGATCGCCGAGCTGCATTTATCGCGCTCTATCGCAAACGCCTGTAAAGCTTCCCAGCCCTGGAGATACCAGATCACAAACTCAAGATAAAGGCAACCGAGGCCCCATATATCCCACGAAGGCGAGACTTGGCCATTTAGATCGTATTCCGGAGCACGATACGTCGGTGACACAGCTAGCCCAGATGCGAACTCCTGATTTGCCGAGGCGACTCTGTGGAATCTCGAAAGTCCAAAGTCAGAAAGAGTCAGGACTCCTTGGCTCGTGTTAGCAACATCAGCATTCGTCTTCGAGGACGGGAACAACAAGATATTCTCTGGTTTGATGTCGCCGTGCCTCCCTCTCATATACAGCGTTATAAGCCCGCGGTCGCTCAAGCTCAAGAATTCGCTGTAATGGATCTTACGCAATGCCTCGGCAATGCCAAAGCTCTGTTCTGCAATCCAAAGAGCCGCCTCATAGGTTTGCTTTGGTCTCGGATTCCGCTGCCAGTGGTCTCTGAGATTACCATTGGCCCAGAAAAATATTAAGCTATAATTCTGCCCGTCATAATATGTAGCGAGAAGTTTTACCAAATGTATATTCCCATCGTCTCGGAAACGGCTCAGCGCTCCAACCTCTTGATCGAACTCCTCCTTGCTCCTCGAATTTAGGCGCTTCACGGCATAGCTGATATCTTTAGACTAATAGCCACAAGAAATCGATTAGCAAAGCGACCTTGGACAATAGGCTGCAAACTGCCCTACTGCCAGATTATGATGCGCAGGATGGATCACGACCCTGCGCACTTGTCCGAAACCCCCTTCCACAGGCGATCCATCATTAGGACTATCCTCGATGAACGGCAGACAAACTTTGGGGGATAGAGGATAGTGCATCAATTTAGGGCCAGTCATGTCGAAGACGGGAGAGAGAAAGAGCCATTGATTCATTTGGAAGAGGCTTTTCGATGATGGACTCCACAGCTCATCTTCGAAGCATGGGACTCGAAGTATTCTGTCTCCGTCGCTACTATCACGGCACTTCCATTCCCTCGTGATAGGGTCCTTCCAAAACGGGAGATGTCTGTCCCAGATTCCTTCCCGTATGAACGAGAGGATATTCTCAGGCTGGCCAATCAGAACAACGATGGCAAACAATTTCCGCCGTGACGTGGAATCCATCCCTACTGCCGTGGAGTTAGGCCAAGGGGGCCGAGGCAGGATCTTACGAGCAACACTTTTTTCGTCATCACCATTCATGGGCATGTCGATAGCCCACATAATCTCAAGGACAGTATCTAGCGTAATAAGCTCGCGTTGTTTACTTATTGGGATATATTTACGTCCACGATCGTTCGGGTCTACCAGGCATGCCTTTTCTAAATCGTCTCTCAGCTTGATAAGCGCGGCTAGTGGAGCAGGCCGACGTTGGGGGTCATCCCTATGATGGACTGTGAGTCAAAATCTCCCGGCTCGATTTCGATTGGGGCCAAACCAAGGCTGGGTATCACACACTTGGGCGTTTTATTCATCTTTTCAGGCATTAAGAACTCCCGTTGTTGCCGTTCGTCGGCATTTTTATCGGGTGGAGGCACCTCTTCTATTTCATCTTTCTCACTTCTAAATCCCATTGTTGCTACTTTCTGTCCACCTATAGGTATAATTCTGGTTGTCGTTAATTATAAGTCACCAAAGGGCCGATACAGGCTGTATAAGTGTAGTTATCTATTGCTTAAATACGAGTTAGCCGACACGAAACGAGGGGAAGGAATGGGATGGTAGAGTATAAAAGGAGGGAACATCTTAACATACCCTTAGAGCCGAGTGCGATACGACCAAGCAGCATGGTCTGTCAGGATCTACTGAAACTGAAATTCTAACCTTGGAATCACTGAATAGATTGCATCAACCCCCAGTTATATGTACTCACCAGATGAGCAACGTGTAAGGGCTCAGAGGGGGTGGTGCTAACTCATGACTACCTACGTGACTTGCTGCGCCCAAAGTGTTGTACGTTTTTCTGATACATTCATCATTTTTACACATGATAAAGTGACAGGTAATCTATTGTATGTTAGAGACTCAGGAGGAACTTGCCTGGTCTACGAACTCCCCCTTGTTTATGCGAGCCACGTCAACCGCCCAAGCACTCACTTAGCTACACTTTAAACAGTATTTTTCCCAAGTCATTCTATATCTAGTGAAAGAGAAAAAGGAGGGGTTTCTGAGGAAATTAATATTTAGCTATGATATTTGATTCATGGAAGCCGAAGATAGATAGATGTAATTCACATGGTTACAGCTTAGTCTTGGAGGCAACCCGATCTACAAAATCTTACGGGCCACAGAGTTGGCCGCCCTAATACTGCTACGCCTCGCGATGTTGGTAGCCTAGACGAATAGGTTCAGTCCTTAATCACCTGATACGGCGTAGTCCTCGTATCAGACTCTACTAAAAAGAAAATTCCCCTGGCTTACGAAGTGACGATGAGCCGCGTCTATACGCCACGCGATCAAGGAGCATGGATGAGCACCCAGTTTAACAAACCGTTGGTAGTCTTGCCATTTAAAATCTGCATCGGTTTTTCCACTTCATAGACAAGGTGTTCCCTGCGAATGTCTCTTCAAAATCACGCATTAATAGTTATACTCTTAACCATGTCGACGTAATTGTATTAAAAGCTTCATTTTCGTCTTGCTCTTCATCTCCTCCTTTGGGGTATCTTGGGGTAATCTCCAAACTTAACAGCCGACTGTACCGATAATAAGATCTATATGCAAGTAATAAATAGCCTGCAGGGAAGATTTCAGGCTCGATTGCCTTAGATTATACAGAGAACTAGGTGAGCATACAGGCGCCCGCTTTTGGGGGAGCGCGTGGCAAAAAAAAAAAAAGAAATGGCCTTGCTAGGTCCGGCCTGTATGGGGCGAAGCCTAAGTGTTGAACTGCGGATAGTCTGCCGCTCACGGCAGACATGTTGAACAACCCCCCCCCCCCTCCTCTCCTTCTCTTCCCCCTCTCTCCCTTTCCGTATTTTTTTTTGGGCATATGCGTTGGTTCTAATAGCTTAGAGATCCTTTCGACGCTGGGAGAAAAGGGTAACGGATTGAAGAATAGAGGGGAAAGTTTTGGACCCGGTTAAACTCAAACTCTCGTGGCTTGTACACTGCTGGGTTCGCTAGGATGGACCCCTAGAGTACTACTTGAGCCCTTCTAGCTTTGTTGAAGGCTCTGAAGCCCTAAAGCCTTACAATACAGAAAACCAATTAGCAGCCCCCCATACTTGGCTTGCAGTTAGCCAACGCCTAAATCCTTAAATATTAATAAAGTCACCTCGGATTCAACTGCTATCCGTCAGACGTGCTATGCGGTACCGTACTCATTAGTATATCTATACAATATTAACCTAGTCCTCCCTAATTATATTTAGCATCAGCGTCTAGTCCAGCAGGGCATATTGCCATTCGTTATAGAGATCCTCTCGTTGATCGGATTGAAACAAAGCTCTCAGAACAGTGGATGGATAATAAAGTCTAGCTATCCCTTCAAGTGCTGCTTCGGCTGACTTAAAAAGTGGAATAACGGGGTTTTGTGCGTATGCAAGATATACCAATCACATATTACCTAAATACTGCCCGTTATTTCATTGAGTGCACCCCGTATATGCACGAAACCCCGTTATTCCACTTTTCAAGTCACCCAGCCGAAGCAGCACTTAAAGGGATATCCATTCCAGGCCTCTAAAACTCTAGCGCACGGTAAGGATAAAGCAGAAACATCACCTCCCACTCCTAATTTGAGTCCCGGTAACCACAAAGTAAGATACCTTCCTACACATGAAACACCGTAGTACGTCGATAAGGTAGAAAGGATTGTCGTCTAGACCTCCTAGTTGAGGTAGTAGAACTTGAATCCAATCCGAAGGCATCCGGATCAGCCGATGATGTGCCCAAAGGTTTTTATTTTGCAAGTGAACGTCCCAATACAATCAATTTCATGGTATACCGATTCGTTTTACCACATTACCACCTNAAATCTTTAAACACTGTCGGGGCAAAAGTTCTCGTTAATTGACGTGCTAACATAGCTTGGCTACCAGCCGCCAATCGCAACGCCTCACAATGCAGGAAATGATGCCGCATACTCTCTACACTTTATGTTCATGCTAGGTATTTGGATCTCGCAAAGCTAAATTTAAAGCCTGCGATCTACCCGGTCAATTCAGATGCAATTGAGCCTGTGATCTCTCAGATGCAGCAATACAGTACTGGGCGTGGAAGCTGAAACTTCACAGAGAGTCTTGTTTGTATGGCTTCATACAGACCCTGAAAGTCTCGGATGCAGGCCTTGGTCTTACATGTCTACCTTGGGACTCACAGTATCTTGTAGCGGGCCAGGCTCTACATGCCGTTAATTTTGATGTAGGGTTGCTTGATAGCGTCATTTCCTCTTTAGATGCCTCTAATAGCGAAATATAATCACCCCCCTTGCCGTCCTTCCCGCTATAGCTCATTAAATATGAGCTATATATGAGCTATAGCGCCTTGTGAGTATCTCGGTTAAATACCAGGCACGCATCCAATATCAGTAGAGCAAGTGCAACTTTACACAGAGTCGAGGTGAAGTTAGAGTGCTTATGCGGCGAAGTGCTATCCTAGGCAATCGATTCCCGCGGACAATTCGCATCCTAGTATGAATTTTTAAAACGTGCCGAATTAAACCATAGCGGAATATCATTGACGACATCCAAAAAGCTGAAAATTTCAAACATCTTCTTATGCTAAACAAACGCTCTGCTGATTTTATAGTGCGCTGGGCAACTATTTAGCGATGAATCTTGACAGGTTTGTCTAGGCTCGACAACATGCTAAAAGGAGCCAAATCATTTGAATAGTGCTATTGTTGCAGTTGAAATCTGCTCTATGCCAAGTATTACCACTTACTCTAAACTGAATTATGTTTTACGCTACTATTCAGAGTTATACCTCCCTTAGTAAAGCACGTGGCTATCCTCCTGAAAATAAGTATATCATATTCTACTAGGCTGCTATTACCCCTTTATTAAATATCGCTTTTTCCCCCCTCCAACCAATATTACTTTCCATCTAAACCTCTGCCCCATAGTTCAACCTTCTCTATACGTTCAGGTAGCTGCCGCCGTTATACTTTTATTCGATATAGCTCCTTTCTCTAGCCCATGTTTCTTTCCATCCAAATTTCTGCTCATAGTTCGACGTTCTGATAGCTACCGCTGAGATCTTTGTATAAATACCTGGTGTTTCTGTCACGGAACTAAACCGAAGAGAGGGCTGCACGGGCCCTAAAGGGCCCTATATAAGCTAAACCGAACAAGACCTAGATAGGTAGACAGAACTTCCCTCCTTGTGCAATAACAATAAGTCAACTTTGGCATCACCAGGTCTAGACTGTGACAGTTTCCCCGTTGCCTCTCATTTTCCCGTCCACTTTCTATTTTCCATTGCCGGAAATTCATCCAAGATCAGACAAGGACAGCCATAGTCGACTAGCACGAAGCCTAGTGCGACATCAGGCCTGAGATACCCCCAATCAATCATCATATCTTGGTGTCATGTCTTCACCCGGAGGCAGCCTTCGCTTGACATTCGCGCAATCCATTAGCTTGGCCCTGCTAATAAATACTGGAATCACCCAGAAACGCCGGTAGAAGGTAGGTGGCACTGACGACAACTTTATGTCTGAGTATTTATATACCTGGTGTGCGTAGAGGCGAAGATGATCAAGTAAGTACCTTGTTACGTCCCAAGCTCGACCTTGGAGGCAGCCTTTGGCTGACCTCCTAAAGTGTTTTATAGGAATAGGTACGGCCCCATATAATGTACTTCGTCCCACATGCCAGCACCCATAGCACACCAAACCTTAGGTAACTGTTGAGGCTACGGACCGCCCTAAACAAGTATTAGAGAGGTACCTACCTGGTATTATTGGTATTAGTGATGGCAGTTGGACATTATGCAGGTGGCGGGTTATACATGTAGATACCTCCTAACATGGGAGCAATAGAAAATCCACATATGCGCCCAATCATGATGCTGAAGCATCCTTGCCTTGCAACGCGTCACCTGTGAATTAAATGCTCGGCCATGACGAATGCAGTGGAGGACAGACATTAAGTACCTATATACCTACCATTTCTCAGTTAGTTTCTAACTGAGACAAAAATAATAACAAAAACATACAACACCAGGGATTCGCTGGTCGTCACCGACCCAACTACTAATCTGGCGCTCTTCAGCTTATCTATGGGAGAGCGGACNGGATCCCGAGTTTTCTGAAGGCTATGGTCGTATGTGACAGGTCGAGGCCTTGTGAGAGGTTATTAAGTGCAGAGCATCCAAGTGTGTGCGGTTAGTCACTTGTGCCCCCCACGCGGTGTAGCCTCTTGACGGGTAATAAGAACGACTGTCAGGAACGCTGTGCATATAGAAAGGCGAACTAGTTATCATCTTGTTTCTGGCACTTCGAGAAGGCAGGGACTGAGAAGTTGAGCATCATGATATCGCCGGATATAATCGTGCAGACTCAATCCTTTGAAAATTGTTCGCCAGTCGTTAATCTTGTAGATATCACAAGCAGACAATATTCTCTCCTTTGGGAGATCACCCCTCTAAGCGATACCATGTGAGTTTCCTCTACGCAAGCATTCCATGAGCTATCTCTAACCCCTCCCAACAGTTACGAAAGTACAGGGGTCTCGTATTCCAAACTCGAGGAGATATTCAAGAAAGTTGCTGTAGATCCCGTCAGCTGGAAGACTGGCCTAGATATGTCTTTATAGATTGGCACAGAACAGGACAGGCCCGGATATCATTCAACACGCGAACTCAAGAAACGGCACTCCCAGTATCTGAACTAGCAGCTCACGGGGCGGATCATGACTTCATAAACGACTTGGATTCGAATGAAATCTTTTCAATGATAACCTATCACCCTTAAAACTTACTTTCGTTAGCTAAGACTCTATCCTAGTATTACATTAGTCTCGCAGTATATTTACTTTCGAGTTTCGCAACTCTTCTCTATCCTCTAATTGCCCTTGCCTTGCTTTTCCCACCATTCTACACCTCTAACCTTACTCCACGCCATCCCCATAACGCCAGACCTAAACATCTATTCCCCAAAGCAAAGCCGTTGACAATTAGAACGGGCCGCGGCGTTATAGTCACCTATACAGTAGTAGCCCGCTCAATAGCAGCAAAAACACCGACCGTCTCCGAGTCAACTCGTCGATCATCAGACGCAGAGGCGCTCGGCTCAATAACGCCCGCCATCCGCGGTTCCGCCTCCTCGGCCCTGTCAACAGCAGCCTTATCCTTATCCTTCCGGTCTTTCTTCTTCCCTTTCTCGTCCTTTCCCTCTTCGTCCTCCGGGCACTCGCCCATCCCGACGATATCGATCCATCTCCACGCCTCAACCAGTTCCTCAGTTCCTGTATCATCATCGCGCACCGCGTTGGCTTCGTGCTCGAGGATCGCAGTGTCATCCGTGCATGCCTCACTTCTGGAAAGGGAGGCGGTNCTCGCTCNTTTGATGTAGTTGAGCNTTGCTTTCGCACCCTTTGTTTTGCTCTCGGCTAAGTCCGCGTTCCG
>JAPUUL010000313.1:0-20940 GCA_029590625.1 Lasiodiplodia mahajangana
GTTGGCCGACGAGAAAGCACGCTGCGTGAAGCCGCCAAAACCGCCGTCAATGGAAATATCATTCCCCTAGTCGGCGATGTCACCGACAAGGCCTCACTTAGTGCTGTTGCCGATCGCGTCCGGGGAGATCACGGTTACGTGAACTTCCTCTTCGCCAACGCCGGAGCCCAGGGTCCAAAGCTTCGCCATTACCTTCCCAAGAAAGAACCTGGCGAAAAGCCGACGATCCAGGAACTGCAGGAAGCACTCTGGAAACCGGAAATGGAAGACTTTTCCAACACTCTACACGTCAATTGCACCGGCACCTTTTACACCATGGTTGCCTTCCTGGATCTCTTGGACGCTGGCACAAAGAAGCGCAACCTACCTTCGGATGCACAGATTCTTGTCACATCATCCGTCGCAGCCGTCAGCCGAAATCTAGCCTCAGGTTTCGCCTATAGCGTATCCAAGGCAGGCGTCAGCCATCTCGCAAAGATGATCAGTACGCTGTGTGCTCAGAACCGGTATCGAATCCGATGCAGTAAGTCTCCTTTATGGCACACCAGGGCAAGAATATAGGAGAGAAAGTTTCACTGACTATTACGCGTCACAAGACACTATCATCCCGGGCATATATCCTAGCGAGATGACTAAAGAGAGCATGGCCGGGTTGGAGAAATTCCCTGGTATCGAGGGTCACGAGCAATACTTCACCGACGCAAGTGTTTTAACTGCCGATAAGGCCCCTGCCCAGCGTTCGGGTGGCGAGGAAGATTTCGCTGGAGCGATCCTGTTCCTCGCTAGCCGCGCAGGTAAGAGAAACTCGAGGAAAAGCCTGGAGATTTGCGTGCTAACGTTTAAGCTTAGGTGCTTATATTAATGGTGAATGCCTCCTATCAGACGGGGGTCGACTGGCTCAAATGCCGGCAACCTACTGAAAAACACGACCGAAAGCAAACGTATTGACCATAGAGCGACAACTGTACATGACGTTTCCCCGTTCGCATGTCATGAATGCGCGATGAAATGACTCGGCAGAAGTCAGAATGTAGAGCTAGAGTCTACTCCTTGTCTAGGGTTGTGAAGAAGCCTTCAAGTCTCACATAATAGTATAGCCCCCCCTGTATTGCCTGGTACCTAGAGTAACGCATCCCCAAATGATATAGACCACAACCTATAATGGCGATAATAATACTACTAGATTACTGACCAAGTCCTGACCAACCCGGCTAAGTGCACACACATAAGAAGGCCATCTATGCAGAAGCTAGATTCCTAGGACCTTTTTTTCCTTCTCCCTTCCCTCTTTCATCCCGCTTCTCCCCACTCTCATCGGCCAAATTCAAGGTAGATCTCCGTATCATTGGTAATTTTAGCCACATCTGGTGCCGGCAAGATAACCTGAGGAAGTATCACTAAATCAGTAAGTTAAACGAACATCGCTGCTCGGAGGGGCAACCCGCGGAGCCATAGCCCTGCTAGGACCAGCTGTATTGCACATCACATCACATCACCGGATAAGGAAGCTCTTCAAGATGGCCAAGTAAAGGAATAGAGAGCGCGAATACGTCTGCTGCTAGAGATGCGGCGTCTACCTGATAACTATGTTCTCCCTCACTGAAGCTCTTGAAACATCTAGTTTTTCTTCACTCACTCTCGAATAGCCGATCCTCACAAAGGATGTTGGGTCAACTCCAGATTGTGCCAGCAGAAGGGTAAATATAATATCATCTCGTTGTTGCAGGAGGACGCAGAGAACCTCCCCCTGAATGGAGCGATAATGGTCTACCTCCCTTACGCCCGTTCGACGGAGGATCCCTCCTTCGTCTGAGTTTCCTTCGGCATTATCCACATCAAGAATCGTGTCTGCTATACAATCCGGGATATGCTGCCAGCTGTCTGGGTGGAAGAGGTGGTAGTTGTAATATCCTGTTGGTATGATAGAGGAAACTTGGGCCCGTACTACGGGCGCGTCGAGCACAATATAGCCGCTGTGACATTGTCCGAATTCGCTATGTTTAGATGTCTCCATTTTGAAATCGCGAATAGTAGCCAGCATGCGAGTTTTAGAACGCGGCTCGTCGATGAACTTATAGCTGACGCGCCCGTTGAGAGAAGCCCAGGACCAGGACGGCGAACCATTATCGAGGGGAATTGGTGGACGTTGCGTAAACGCCCCGGTCTTTTCAATTCCCCAAGTATCAGAATTCCAGAGGAGATCATTTAAAAGGTTCTTCCTCCAAAGTCCGGCTAAGTAGTCTGAATTTAAAATTTTACTCATATCAGATGCCGCCCCTCCCATAGCAGGAAGCTTGTCTGCGTGGAACGACAAGTCGCGACCGGAGTACGTCTTCACAAGTTCATGCCACTGCTGATAAGCGTCGTCCGAGTGTTCTGCAAAGGAGTGAGGGAGACTTCGTATCCAGTCGAGAGGAAGAGGAGCGTCCATTTCTTCGCCGTATACCCCGCTATNCCCCCCTACATTCAAAGAGAAGCCCATGAGAAGTATAGTGAACGATCCGAGTAGCAAGAGCGTTCTCTTGCCAGACCCATGCCCGTTTATTTAGCGGACCGAACTCATGCTATAGAGCACTCCAAGTCAGTAAGCCCTATTTAGAGCGCGCTTTATTGGGGGTTTGGAGACTTCTAGACAATCTCGTGTCCTAGAAAGGAAATCTATGCTCTAAAAGTCGCTAAAACAAGAAAACAAGTCCGAGAACTCACCTCGTACAGTTTGTCTCTGTTATGGTCAAGTGCCGTGTATGTCATATATCTCAGACGACGTAGTCTTTGCATCTTGAGGTCATACGATACCCCACCCTTGTCGGTGAATTTGATGTTAACGGGAAGCCAATAAGTATCTCGTGGCGCCAGGAATGGTACCGTTGGGTTTGGAGATGTTGAACAAGCAATAACGAGATGGGATTGCGAGTAGTACTCGGCCATTTTGGAGGCTTCAATCTCCCAGTCTTCCTTATCATCTTGTATAATGCATAGTGAGTCTATCCACACATATTGAATATTGAGGATCCAAGCCACGAAAATAACGTCTTTAAATACCTGCGGCAACTCATCCCAGGGTATTCCGTTCTTCATATCCGTAATATTCGACGTAGTCGATTTCAACGGTAAATGACCGCCCCAGCAATAGCTAAGAGCAATGTATCGCTGGCCTTGATCTTTGGAGTTTTCGAGAATTTTGACGGTCTTGCCTCCAGGGGCTCCTACGTCTAAGACTCGATGGGGCAGTAGGAAGGATGATGTCCTATTACATTGCGGATGGTTCTCACAGTCACGGATCTTCTTCTGGATGAACTCGAAGCACCGCTGATGGCTAGAATGGTGTGCGATGGTTCCTGAGTTTCGTAACTGTGGCCAAGATGGTATCTGCCCCCCTGGAAACATGTTAGTGATATGCCTGAATAGTCTCGTGATCACGCTCACGTTTAGAAAGTAATATAGGCGAAATGAATTCTGGTTCTTACCTGGAGGAAGAAATATCTCGAATTTTAACGTCTGTTCATGTGCAAACGCCAGTTCAAAGAAACCATCGTCGTGATACTCTAGCATTACCTTGAACTCCTTCCTATTGATAGGGAAGAGATTCTCTATGCAAGCCTGTATCAGGGTACAATAAGGGCACCCTGAATGAGCGGCAGATCGAACATCCTTATGTTCCAGATCCAGTCTACCAATTGGATGCGTCTCATCGTGATATTGGATATTCAAGTTGTTGCAAACCCGACAGGCATTAGTCAGGCGTAATCGATATTGTCGCTTTAAGAAGTTGCTGACCTTCCTGCTGGCTTCTGTCGCGGCTTCGGTCAAATCTTCTTTCAGTTCTGCAATGTCCGGCATTTCATAACTTCTATATGATGAGTTTGGTGTCGTTTGAAGGTGATGTGGTGCACTTAGAGCAGTTCTGCCTGGTGCTTTTCAGCTGAGGGGTCCGAGAGGACCTAGTATTTAAATCATCAGCCATTCAGCCCTCAGTTTCGCCAAGTCAAGGCCCCTATACGAAAGCTGAACGTGAGCGTCCAAGACTCGAGGGCGGTCATAAGCGGCAGAATCAACAGGCCTCCGTGCCACTAGACTCGAACGAGAGTTAGTAAACTTTGTGCCGAGTGTTTTAGGTACTGTTGCCTTGAACATATCGGGTCGCGTACTACGATTACCATAGAATGTCAGCTGGTATTGGAACTTCACACTACGCGCAATTGCGCAACTGGCATATCTGTAAGACGGATTGTCATCGATATGCTTCCCTACGGCGCGGGGCATTTCCTACGCAATAACTTCGTGACACACGAGCAAGGGGTTGGTAGGCACAATCCTCATACATAACGACCTAGAGAAGTGCGACCGTGTCGGTATGAAATTCGGCGGCGGAAAAACACGTACGCGTTTTCTACATACTGCGGTGAATTGCGTCAACGAATTCAGGTGTACCAGCACTACTTGAGCGACTCCTTTGGACCGCAGAACACGCCAGCCCCTCAGCTTCGTCCAGACCCGTACTCATATCTAATACTCCTACATATGCACGACCATCCTTTCTCGTATCCGACGATACGGTAATACCCAAATTTTATCTGGGTATTGAGGCGTATGTTTGGTACTTCTATCTAATATCACGAACGAACTAGCGGACCGTTCCATGTGATGTCATCAATCCTNAAGGATGATCGTTCATCTGGCCCCTTTCGGGGCTGCCAATCACGTACGCCAGCAGGCCCAGGGCAGCCGGCGATCACTACATTCGTATCATGGACCTCAAATTCCAATGCGGTATGAATTCGCGCTGTGGCATTTGGTTGGGTGACTATATTCATCCTCCTGCACAGGTCTTTTATCAGTAGCAGTATTTTCGTTGCTCAATTCCAACACGTCGGTCGGGATTGGCTAGCATTAAATCTGGGTGGCCACCATCGATGGCACGTTGTGATGCCTTTGGTCTGCAACCTGGAATTTCAATGCAGGTGATGCATATTTTGGAATGGGATACTATGTACGTGCATTCGCCAAGTTCCGTCTTTTATAAATAGATGTCTCTGTACCCAGGCACGCGAATAGAGGGCGAAGGAGGGTGTGATGGATTGCGGGGTCGTACGGTTCAATATTAACACCTTTGAGTAGCATCGCATCATGCAGCCATTCCTCCGCCAAGGCGCATGGGCGAGACTGCTCAGTTCGAAACCCTTGGGATTGACGGGCTACCGAGGGCTTTTCAACGGGCGAGTACCCAGAGATCCGTAGCGAACTTTCTCGTTCCCGTCCACTGCGAATATCTCCCATCGGTCCGCATTGAACCCAGAGCCGGAGCATCACGACTGATAATCAGCGAAGATCCCTCAAATGTAAAATTATAGCACAACATCACGCGTGTCCTCGAGTATGTCTACCGAGGATGCTCCATTTCCCGCTCCTGTAGCGCCACCCACCATAATCGCCACAGTGACGATAGCTATTGGATTCAGTACTCTCTTCACTGCTTTGCGGATGTATACGAGGTGGTTTGTCCAAAAACGTCTCTGGTGGGATGACTGTACGTTAAGTGCCATTCTCTGTATTAAGCGTTGAATCTCTAACCTTACTGCAAAAGGGGTTATGGTATCTGCCTGGTTAACCACCATTGCGCTGTGCGTTATACAGTTGGTTATGATACGTTACGGTGCTGGGTTAAAGTTAGACGACGTCTCCCGCGGCAAACTAAAGCAATTCGCTCGAGTAAGCCACTGAAATACATATCCAAAATCTAGCCAAGCTTAATCGCTTACTTCTCTAGTTGTTCACCGACGCACAAGAAGTAGCACGAGCGGCCATCTTCCTTGCTAAGGCGTCTATTTTACTTCTCTACCTCCGTCTATTCTATCCTCACGGAATCCATCGGTCGGCACTCTGGTGGGTAATTTGGGCCACTATCTTAGTCAATCTACTATATACCGTTTCCTTCGTCCTGGTCTCACTACTAGCATGCGGCGGTCGTAGCTCGACGACCGGAGGAGCCTGCTCGAACCACTGGTCCGTACTGATCGTCGCCTCCGCCATCAACGTCGCTAGCGATTTGATAGTGCTGGTTATACCTATTGTATCTGTATGGGGCCTGCGGTTGAGCAAGAGGCGGAAATGGACGCTCGCGGCTGCCTTCAGCTTTGGTGCGTTGGCGCCCATTATCAGCATCGGTCGCCTTTGGTACCAGGTCTCTCAGGGGTTCGACTTGACTGAGATAACCCTCGCGTTCACTCTCTCTACCCTCATAACGATTGCCGAGCAGACCGTTGCGATGATCATCGGGTCCGCGCCTGTCTGCAGTGCTCTAGTGCGTAAATATGCACACAAGAAGCGACATCTGGCGCCCAATCCGAACCCGACGATTTCACAGCGCATTTGGCCGACGCGTGTTGGCAGAAGCGATCCTGACGCGTTCCGTATCGCGGATCCCGTGGGAACAACTAGCACGGAGGTCCTCTACTTAGAGCCGCATCCAATAGATCACAGTTAATTAAAAAAAATTAGCACGTGGGAAAGAAAGATGAAGTTCATATCGTAAAATATTCATGAGAAGTTAAAAGCTAGCTTATGTAAGATAATGTGAGGCAACATCGGACTGAAACTGAGCAGACTCTTGACTACGAACATTTACATGGTAGTGTAACTACTATACTAGAATAATAAAACGAGATTTAGCTAGGTATCCTGTTTATTCAACTCGCCCATCGACGAAAGATGGGTATCTCTGGTGGGCGTTTATTTCCACCATGCAAGTAGTTTCCGGGTGGATAATCTACTACTTCGGCATGCCCGTCAGAGAATCAGGCGAGAGGCATTCTTATCGCCGTACAAGCCAGACCTTCAAGGCAGGATCGTGGCAGGTCAATCGGCATAGCGAAGTTGTGCCCCCAAACAAAGTCCTTGAAGGATATCAAGAGCGTGGGTTAGCAGAAAAGGTTTGGGAACATTCTCTGCGAGCTTGGGATGGAGCTTTGGCCAAGGGCGCCTCAAATTAGGGGTGGACGATATGAATCTTTAGCCCTAACTATTTCATCCATGAAGAACTATATTTCGCTTCTATCCAAAGAAATGCTACTACGAGAAGAATCCCCTTTTCGAAGTTTTTACAAACAAGTATAGGAGGTGGTGGGTTCTTGTCGAAATAAAGGGGGTAGCTTGTTAGAGTATTTACTCTCAAGAGGGGAAGTTTTTAAAAAATTGCTTGATCATGTGCCAATTCTCTTATCCCACATGCCTTATACTTACATGTGAACCCTTGTATTTGATTTTAACCCTCTAGCCTACAGAACCTATCTCCAGAAAATAGGTACGAACTGATCGTAAGCATCCTCAGTCGAGAAAGCCGTCGCCGCTGGGTCGCGCTTCTTTAAATATTCCTCTGCATGTTTCCTGAGCTCCTCTGCTTCCATCCTATTACCAAGGCTGTCTTTAAGTAGTAGTGCTTCCGAAAGCTTGAAGCAATTACGTGCGAACTCCACAGGCATCTTATCCTTGTGAGATCCAGTGACGACTAAAGATTCTCGGAGATGTTTCCTATTCTTAACGTTAGCTACCCCTCGAAGGCATGATATATGTTATTTGAATGGGATCAAGTTTACTTACACCGCTGCTTCCTTGTTGCCCCGATCTAGGCAAACAACCCCGGCCTTGTAGACACAACCGCCATAGAATGGATTTGATTTATCCTGCTCCTCTGGACTCCAGAAATCTCGAGCCTTGATGAGATTCGCTTCAGCAGCCTCTAGATCACCTTGCTTCCTGTTAATCAAGCCCATGACGTGATATGCACTAATGCTGTGAATTAGCCGTTTGACGATCATGAGTCACAGTATTTGGAGGGAAACTCACTAAGCCATCATCCCCCAATTGAAAGGTTTCTCGGCCTGGAACTCAGCAATAGCAGTGTCCAATAGCGACCTCGCCTTCGGGAGATCATCCATGTAAAAGAAACAACGAGCCATATTCTTTTTGAGGATCGCTGGGTAAGAATCTTGATTGCCGTTCTCGTCCACAAACTCAATCCAACGGTTGCGTGCCTTCTCAAACCATTCCATGGCATCTTGGTGTTTATTAGCCGTATTGTATGTGTAGCCAATATTGGATTCGAAGCCATAGCACAGGACCTGGTTGATTGGATTTTCATTCAACCGAATCTGGTAGCCTTTCTTATTGAGCTCGATGGATTTCTCAGCATTTCCTAATCCTTCATGCATGTTCGCTTGTTGAGAGTATATATGAGGAAGAAGCGCGTTAATCTTTCCCTTATCGTCAAGAGTCTCAACTGCGACAAGGTTGACGTCGCACATGTCATCAAGTTCGTCAAATGCATTTGACTCATAGAGGTATCTAATGATGCAAGAGAATGAGTATTGCCTTGCTATGCTAAGAGAGGGGCACCTACCGCTGACAGTCTTTTAGAAGCTCACAAAATTGCAATGGTGCCTTGAAGTTCTTGTTAGAGTTATGACAAGCTCTAAAGGATTCCTTCAGTGAGATGACATGTTGCAACAGTGCATTGCACTGAGTCCATTCGGCATATAGCTGGCCGTTTTCGTCAGTCATCCTGGGAAACTGCTGGTAGATGATCGAGACTGCGTCTTCAAATCTGCGTTGGAGCTGCGATTGGTCCAACAAATATATAAACTGTATCTGCACCATTCGGTGGATAGAGAATGCTCTAGTGGTTCTGTTCCTCTTGATCAAGGATGCATCGAGGAGGCGTTCAATTACCTCAGAAAAGCTGTGGTTTCCGTTAGCACATCATTTTTATGTCACTCATAGCTGTCTAACCCAAACTCATCGTTGCAGAATTCAAGACTTTTCGGAAGCTGCTTCTTAGGCTCAAATAAGGACTGTGGAATGTGGTCTGGCATTAGAAAGGATAGTACACCGAGGAATGCGTGAGCTGGGTCGTCCAGGGCCTGGAAAGAAAAGCCCCACAAAGCTTTAAATACAGACCCGTGGAGGTGCATCGTATTATTCAAATAAATCCTCAGGAATTCGGGTATAGTCAAAGATCGTGGATGTATAACCCTGGCCATGTGAGAGATCGCTGGGGGGTAGCCACCAAGCCTATGAGAAGGCTCTTGTGTAGAGACTCTGTCCCTTTCTGGGTCATTGCCAGTTTCTTCTTTAAGAAGAAACATCAAGAATTCAGAGCCCATCATGTCATCCAAAGTGACCTCGATAGTCGTGCCGGCTTCAGCAAAGGCGACGGAAGACATGCGCGTAGTGATGATAACATGTCCTTGTCGAGAAATTGGCCAATATCTCGTGGGGATGCCCGTTGAGGGTACGTCGTCGTATACTAAGAGCCACCTGTAGTCTACAATATGCATAAGAGCTAAGGTCATAAAGCCTCGGGGGCACCTAACTAGATCGGGGCGTAATTACCTGTAGATTGAAACCAATCCTGTACCAGCTCAAGGTTCTCGCCATGGGTTTGCGGGCTAGCGCCGGCAAGTTTCAGTTTCAAAGCTATATCAGTGAAGCTTTGTCGAATAGATTCATCATCTTCGGCATGCACCCATAGCGTGGCGTCATATGTGCCTCGCCGAACCTTGGTCTCAATATATTGAAGGGCGATAAAGCTCTTCCCAATACCACCGAGTCCCCAAAGAGCAACGGACCTGAGAGAGGCCCATGGTTCGTTGTCGAAGACATTGTCCAGCCGTTCAAAGATATCAGCGCGGCCAAAAAACCGTAGCGGCCCTGTGCGGGGTAGCAAGTGATAGGTCGGTTTCTTGTCTGGTATCCTAAGAGCCCGTGACGCCTCGGCGTTTGTTGGTATGGCGTGGATGGAGAGTGAAAGGTTGAATTGGACCAATTTTTCTACTTGTACCAGCATTTTCTCAAGCTCCGAGCTCATTCTCGAGTACCGCTTCTCTACTATTTCAATCGGGCCTGGTGGAAGATCTTGTCTTGAGCTTGCGTGTGCTAAAGCATCGAATTGAATGGATGACTGATGCCTGCCGGATTCATTGTCACCACGCATGTATCTGATGGCATCGACACAGAATTCAACTAATTCCATCTGTATATTGAAGCAAGCTTCTTTTACTTGATCGACCATGCGCGGGAGAGCTGCACGGTAGGTATTGAATATGCCCGCTGTGTGCCCCATGGATCTAATCATGCGCAGTATCGTTTCTGCGGCCTCATGGTCTTCAGACGTCACCTTGGATGATAGTAAGCAGAAGAAATGGGAATCGGCGTCAGTGGGATAAAACCGAACCTGAAGCAGAATTCCGATGCTACCCCACAGAAAGGAAGCGCTTAGCTTAGAACCGAGCTCGGTCTCGAAGGTATGGGTGAAGGAGCTAAGGTGGCTAAGCGATGGCTTGAGTAAAGTAAATTCAAAGCTTGCCTTTCCGCCCGGCACGTCCAAGATAGACATACGCACGCTATCCCATGAACCATAAGTTTCGAGAGCGTGTATGTCTTCCGGCTGCAATGAGCGATGGCATCGCTCAACTACTCCTGCCCACCCGCTCGAGAAGAGCTCCTCTCTAGAATCTGGCTGTGAGATGTGCTTCGTCTGGGTTTAATTACGACTACTTACAAGTCTTGGACGTTCATAATTGTTATTAACCTAGACACGCGACTGTCTCTGGGACCAGGCGTCTAATGGAAAGGAAGCCAGGTAGCAGGCCCAGAGCTAGACTCGGAAGAACCAAGGGAAGATAATATGGAACACTTCGGGTGCACATGTATTGTATCTTGGCCACGTCAACAGTAAGTATTGTGACTGTGACATTTCTAAATATGCCCTGTCACATTTTACGTTTGTGATCTATCTACACATGATACCAACGTACGCCCTCCCTTGCTTCGGGGCCGCACCCATACCTATAACTCCGTCATCGGTCTTTGCCGGGAGCACCTACGACATCTGCGGCTTCAGAGAGTCCATCCAATTCCAGATTTATTTCTCCATATCTGGATAGTAACTTGCTTCCTCTCAACATAATATTACCACAGTTGTCTCGAACATATCGTATATGATGGATATCGTTCGTGTGCCCGGCCCTCCCGCACAGCAACTAGCCGTTAAAGATGTGTTCCAACAACTCTCCGATCGCCAGAAACTCTACGCTCACCATATGTCTCGTGCCGCCTGGAATGGCAGCAGGATCATCATGCGTCAGACCTCGCCAGAGGCCACCGAGATATTCGATTTTATCGTCGCTATCTATAGATCCTGCGATGGGCAATGGCAAGAACTTGTTGACAGCCACGGTGTCAGCGCCCAAGAAGTAGATGCGTTTTTAGAATATGCTGGCAATTTCCTGTGCAATATAGGCAACTACTGGGTATGTATGATATGATTGGAGCCACAACCTGCTAATCCGATCTAGGGCGAAGGAAACAAGAAGTTCGTTCCCGACCTCTCCGCCGATGCTTTACAGAAGTTTGGGCAGGCAGCCGCAATGACTCAAGAAGCCTTGGAAGCCGTCATTAAGCCCATGACCTCGGGGCCTCCATTTGAAATAGGTTACCCTAGCGAACGTTCCCAGTCTACATATTACCCTGGGAAGGTGAAAATCACCAAGGAAGAAATCGCACTCGTTGCCAGAGTGCTTGAAGACCACGAGATTGAACCGGGGAATACAAGACTTCAAAAGGTCGTAAATGATGGTAAACCTACCTTCGAAGTTCTCCAAGCATCGACAGATGGCCAAATGTCCCGACAATTTGGCAACGTCAATGGGCTTGGGGCCGTCCGCATCCGAGGAGGGGACCACGCCGAGGAATTGGCCAAAATTTGTCGCTCTCTTCACGAAGCCAAAAGCTACACGGAAAACGAGACACAAAACGAAGTGATTGATCACTATATTCATAGTTTCGAAAGCGGGGATATGGAATGCTTCCGAGATTCCCAGAAGGCTTGGGTTAAAGATAAGGCGCCAGCAGTCGAGAACACCCTGGGCTTCGTGGAGACATATCGCGATCCACATGGTGCGAGGGCCGAGTGGCAGGGTTTGGTAGGAATCTCGCACCCTATTGAATCCCAAACTATGAGACGTTTCGTCGCCCGTTCCGACGATTTCCTGCGCCTCCTGCCTTGGGCTACGCCTAATGTGAACGACGGTAAAGGCCCGTTCGAGAAGGATAAGTTCGTCGCTCCGGACTACACTAGCATCTACTGTACTATAACCTGCCCATAATATTGTCCTCCCGGTCGCAGTGATACTGAAATCATATTATAGCCTTGGCTTTTTGCACGTCTTACTCATGGGAGGCTACAAACATTCCGAACGTAAGTCTGAGCACGGTTTATCTGGAGGGCATCTTATGGCCATGCTGACTTCCCTTTTAGTACAATGATATTAGGGAGACCTGTGGGTTCAAGAATATCATCGTTGCCAATCGAATGAGCGCGAACAATAGTCCATCCCGCCCGTGCTACTACGTAGACGACTCCGAAGTCGAGAGATTTAGAGAATGCACACATATCATTCGCTTTATCACGACAGCCATTCATGAGCTTCTTGGGCATGGAAGCGGCAAACTTCTTAGCGAAACCAGTCCTGGTCAATACAATTTCAACAAAGAAGACCTTCCTATTAGCCCACTTAGCGACCGAGTTATTGGGACTTGGTACCATTACGGTCAGACGTGGACGTCCGTTTTTGGCACTATCGCTACTAGTGTTGAGGAGTGTAGGGCAATGCTCGTCCCCCTGTATCTAATCGACAACGAGGAGCTTCTTTCGATCTTTAGCTATGACGATAAAACGGAAATCACTGCAGAAGATCGTGAGTTAGCCCAAGAATGAGTGAAGCCGAACCGACGTGTATCAATGCTAATGGCTTAAGTTCACTACCACACATATCTTCAGATTGGCGTTGAGGGGCTCCAGAGTCTGGCATACTACAACTCCGAGCAGAAGGCATGGGGCGATCCGCACAAGAGGGTGAGTAGATCTCAAGTTCTTACCCTAATATCCGCAAAAGCACGGGCTCAATTATATGTAATAGGCTCACTGGGCGATTTTGAGACACCTTCTTCTAGACGGCGATGATGTCATCAAGGTGGTCTGGAGCGAAGGTTCCGATCGGCTTACAGTCAAAGTTGACCGAAGCAAAATGTTGTCCCGTGGGAAGCCATCCCTAGGCAAATTCTTGTGTAGCCTTCACATCTGGCGCTGCACTGCAGACGTAAAGCCTTGTAGAGACTACTACGAGGACATTACGTCGGTCACTGGAAAGTATGAAGAATGGAGGGGACGCGTTGTTGGCAAGCCGGAGCCACGGTGGAAATTCATACATGCCAACACATTCCTAAAAGATGGACAGGTAACGATTAAGGAGTATGAGAATAGCAACAAAGGGATTGTTCAATCATGGGTAGAAAGGGAGATTTGATCGTTCGATAGATAGGGTTCAAAATAATAGTTACGCAGCCCCGACCGCTAACTGTAATAAGCTTAGTAATAATGATTGAGGTACCGCCAACTCATAACAGACTGTAACGTATACAATTGGAGCTCTCTGAGATTACGCCAGAGATTCTTGAATTTTCTTTTCTGTTGTCATATACTATCACATCGCGGTGGAACCTTAAGACGAAGGCCTCACAAAGGAAAGTCGTCATTCGCAGAGCAAGTACAAGACTCGCTACAGTAGCCGTCAAAATCTAAATTTCGGTTAGGGGAAATATCTCCGACAAGCACCTGATTAACTTGAAGAAATGATACGGGTTACGTGCCGAGTGTTACTGGAAATGAGTCAATATTGTCACCGCTATCTGCTAATACGTAGTCGGCTTCCTCTCTCTGGCAGCCCTCGATGACATGAAATTGCTTGGTTTTATGTACCAATACAAGGATACTACTTCATTTTGTAAACACAAGTTGAAAAGTTAAGATGGAAACCTCTAGGACGTTTGAGATCCAACCTCTGTAAACCTCAGTTTATAAAATGGTAACTAAATCATCTTATAGCCGGAAGCTTTATTTTATCTCAAGCTATCATATAGCAACTCGAGTAAAAGCAGCTGATGCCTCTTTATTTAAGTGTCTTAAAAATAAACAATAAATGTAAGAACTGTGTATGTAAAGGAGGCGGTGTGAGTAGTGAAGCTACATGATCTATACTATCTATACATGTGGCTTGTTCTCTCCTACATTTACTTTTACGTGGGGGCGGCTTAGTCAATAAATGGCGTCGTTCGGTAGGGTTCGTTCACCGCGAATACGCTCCTGGTATTAGTCGTCAACCAAGTACTCATTCAAAAGCTTGCTAAGGGCCCTTATGGGTTTACGGACTGGTGTTGTCTAGTTGCGACACGTATCGAGCTTACTGAATAGTTGCCTCTATTTACTTCTACTACCAATATTGTTGTCAAAAGTCGAAGTGTGCATTCTAGAGGTTGAAGGGGAAAGAAGTTGTTACACACGGAGCATGCGCGTCATTAGTATTCTCGGAGAATAGCCCAAGTAAACCCGTAAGTCTATCCTAAAGCTAAACGCGTGTCAGAGTCAAAGCATAAAAAAACCTAATTTACAAATCCAACTCCATACATAATTGCTTGCCTTTCACCAAATGCGAGAATGAGTTTCGATCTTGAACCGTGTGTCCCAAAAGGTTTCGTCGAAAGGGACCCCTAGCTCAATTTGGATTTGCCGTATTGTGTCCAAAAACTGGTATATGTGAGAACTTAACCGTATAGTTATACGCTGCCCAGAGGTTTCAATGTAGGATACATCGCCATCGACGTACCAAGCCATGTTCCCTTTTAAGCTCTCGTGTAACCAAGCTGAATATAAGTATTGCATATTCTGCTTATCGTTGACCCCTTCGGGTAACGCCCACTCACCGTTTGTGGGACCCTCTAACGCCCATCTGAGGAGGAATCCCAAACCATTAACGTTTCGCACATCATATACAAGCTTCCTGATGGGTAATACCGATCTATCGCTGAGCAACTTAGATACGAGCCATCGAGAATTAGATACTTCGTCCTCAAGACCCTCCATGATCTCCTTATGAATTTCCTTGGGAAAGGTAGGTTGACATCTTAGCAATATTGCTGCCGCATCTCTAAGGAGATGATGACTAGATTTCAGCATTTTTGCTGCCCTTCTGAGGATTTTTGGAGAGATGGTTGATTGGGATCCAAAGCTTTCACTTGACATACTTTCAACACGACATATCCTGATATCGCATGTAGTATGGAGCAATGATTCTGCCAGAACTTCCATTTCCTCTGCTAGGATAAAAGCCTTGCCTTCAATAGCCTCATCCGCTACAGATTTAGCTTCTGGTAGCATTTCTGGTATTTTTAGTTCTCGAGGCAAGATTAACTGATGTTTGAAGGCTGCGGTTGCTGCTGGTTGGGTTTCCGGCTCCCCAAACAACGCCGCTAAGGGCGCTAAGATAAATAAGGGCAAGATTCTGTGGCCTTCAATGGCTTCGGCTGCCCCACGCCTAATACCTCTATTCTTATCCTCGAGCATTGCTGCTATATCCTCGTATATCTTCTTAGGAAACACCTTGCAGCTTTTAAGGAAGCAAACCCCTAGCTTCCTAGTATGCTCATCTTTCAGCAACTCTACAGAATCCTTTAAGACGTTTTGTTTTGAGCGCGGGACTTGAAGCTCGATGATCGAGATGTCTAGTGGTTTCTGGTGCGAGGCTTTTGGGATCAAGATTTGGTCCAGTATTGCGAGGACTGTCAGTGTTGCCTTCCGTCCCTGTTGCATGGCCTGTTCCATTTGGCTGTAAACGGCCTTAGCTGCTACCTCTTTAGCATCGGTGTCCTGAAATATCGCAGCTAGATCTGGTAAAGTACCCGGAGGTAGGTCTAGACGGTCCTCAACAACTCTAGCTACTGCCGCTCTAGTATTATGGTCCACAACCGAGGCCGCCGAAACATCAGGGGGCAAGTCCGGGTGTTCAAGGGCCACAACCGTCTCGTTCCGAGTATTGTCTCGAAGTATTGTAATTAGATCCGCTAAAATATCTGGGGGTAGAGTTGATTGGCCTTGAAGGATCTCGACCGCCGCGTCTCGAGAAATGCTGTTTTGAAGCATCGTAACTAAAGCTTTCAAACTATCTCGAGGCAGGGCTGATTGGAATCGAAGGATTTTAAGTGCCGCTTCCCGAGCAACGCAGCCTCGAAGCATTGCCATTAAATCTGCTAGAATATCTAGAGGTAGGTTTCGTTTATGTTGAAGGATTTTAACCGCGGTTTCTCGGGAACTGTGGTTTTGAAGCATTGCAACTAAAGCCTTTAACCTATCTAGAGGTAGGGTTGATTGCTTTTTAAGGATCTCAACCGCCGCGTTCCGATCCCGGTCGTTTTGAAGCATTGAAAATAAAATCTCCAAAATATACGGAGGTAGGGTGAATCGGTTTTTGAGAATTTCAACTGCTATGCTTCTATCCCCGTTCGCTTTCTCGCTTCTAAGCATAGTGACTAAATCTTCCCAAATATCTCCATGTAGGGTTGATTGGACTCCAAAGATTTTAGGTACTCCGAGATACATCACTTCTCGCTTTCGAAGCATCTCAAGTAAAGCCGCTAGAGTTTTTAGGGGTAAGTCCGATTGGCCCAAAAAAATGCACATCGCCATCTCCGCCGTCTCTTTGTGTTTAAGCATGTTGACTAAAGATGTTAGGATGTCCTGAGGAAAAGTCGGTTGTCCTCGAAGAGCTTGACTGAAGTCAGTCGCATACAGCTGGCCCATTGTCGATCTTACAGGTCTTGCTGCAATTAACTTTTCTAGGATACGGGCGGGCAAACACGGTTGCTTTTGCAAAAGCTTAATTGCCAAATATTTTAGTAGAATATGCCCAGATGTAAAACATTCCGCCACAACGTCTAAGGTATCTGGGAACAACTCCTGACTTTGATGCTCTAGTACCCTGAATGAGGCATATATCAAGTCTATCTGTGAGAAGTCGAGCTTCAGCAATTCAACAACGCGGGCTATCGTACTCGGCGATATTCGCGGTCGTGTGGCGATTGATTTGAGAAGTTTTACCCTTACATCAGATTGCCGTCGTAAGGCGTTGTCCAAAACCCTCGATGGGCAGTCGCCTTCCATAGCCAAAGCCGAACCCCCTGTAAATTGGCATTCGAATACTAACCAATCTTCGAGTTGGGTTTCAAGTCCCGTTCGAAGTGTGCTAAAAAGCGTCGTCTCCATCGATGGCGTCGCTTCGCTCAAGCAACTCATAATCAGCCGTTGATGTGCTGGACCCAACAGGTCACGCGGTTCTGCCTGGATGATTGCGAAAAACGTGTAGAGCTGATTTATATCGTTCTTAGTTTGGAGCAGACCAGCAACGAAGCGCCAAACACGTTCAAAGCGTCGATTATATTTATATCGCCGGATGTAATCCTTCAATCGCTCTTGGTCCTTAACCAGCCCTTTGGCAGCAAAGAACTCTTGAAATGTGAGGTGAATGAAACTAAAGCTCCGCCGCCTGCCCTGGTGGTCGGCATGTAGGAATGACAGCTTGTAGAGATTGCGTTCTAAGGACAAAGGCAGCCTGGTACCACTACTTTCCAAAGATCCAATGACTTTATTAACGGCTCCAATGTCAAACTCAAATTCGCCCGATTCCTCGTCCGACTTCATCAGGCTGACACATATTTCTTCGAGTAAGGTACTCTCTGCACTGACTACTCGCTCTAGGCGGGCGGGATCGTTAATAGCTTCGACGATCTCATGGGTCAGTGCTTCACCATTATCCAGTTTCCCCAATCCTGGGATATCTTTGCGCCACAGCGCGTGTACAACGGCCTGATAGAGAGCCGTTATTGGTAGCGTATCCAGCTCTTCTGTGCTCTGAGTAGCCATGAATGGTTCTGCCTGTCTTCGAAGCTCATCCCAACTGTAGCAGAGGATATCAAGATGTAAGGGCACTTGAACCATCTCCTTAATAAAGGGACTCTTGCTGATGAGATCAAGAATATGCTTGCTTGCATCTTCCGGCAAGATTTTGGTGTTCCGTACATATGCCTCTATGCTCTCCATTCTAAGGCCAAGGGCTTCTAGTGTCAGATCGATTGATGGGGTAGTATTGGTTTCATAAAATCTTGACGTTATGATAAGCATGGATCGACTCATTAACTTCTCGAGTAGACTCCGTTTCTCCGGCGACCACTGTAGAGCTTCGTCCAAGCCATCTAGTATAAGTAAAATTGTAGAATCTCCAATGTCGTTAAGAAGGAGCTTTTGAAGGTGATTTGACAATTCGCGCCCCTTCGCGGTGCCGCGAAAATATTCGTCAAACAACAAGTCGGCCAAATCGGCAAACTGCCCGAGCTTCCGCACGGGTATCAGAACCACTAAGTCGAACTTCACTTGCGGGTTGGGGTGCCAAGAATATTCGTACATGATTCGTCTAGAAAGTGTCGACTTTCCAACCCCTGGCTTGCCGTGAATCAAGATTCGTTTTGGTCGGATCTTCTTCTTAACTCTAGTTTCGTCCTCAACAGTAATTTCATCAAAGAGGTTGTGTATCAACACTATTCGCCTCTCTAATTTAGTCTTGCTTTCTTGCTCTAGACCCTTAGGATCATCACCTGGTTTGTTATTCGGTTTCTTAGAGCCATCGACCGATAGGACGATGTCATCCAGGTTCTCTGGTAATTGCTCCCCTGATATCCGTTTTGCGGATGCGTAATTGATCATAGAATGTAGGTTCAGAGTGTCCCGGATTGTGCGTTTATTTACTGGCCTCTCGATTTTCCGGAGATGCTTAGAATCGTTTAGATGTCGTAAAGCTTGAGAAATCTCAACTTCTATCTGAGTCTTATATTCTGCAAGCTGCGGTGTTCTTCCTATCAAGAGATCCTCGCACTTCTGGTAACACCTTTCCAGCTCCTCGATCAGAGGCCGTTCAGGTTCGAGGGTTTCGAACCTCTTCAAGATTTTAAAAAATGTCCGATGCTTCTCTCCTGCCTTCAGGGAGACTCGAAGCCTCGTGTCCTCCATGCCTAGGAATTTTGGTTTCCATTCTCGTTGCTCTTTATGCTCGAAAAGAAGGACTGGAATTGTGTCTTGAGGCCCTGGTATGCTGTGTCTGAATTTGAGGAGTGCCAATTCCGTTAGAACGTGGTGAAATTTACCGTCCATTTTCGAAGAGTATTTTTTCCGGGCTTCCGCGACAGCCCCACGAACTTCCTCCCAACGAGGTGGGTGCTCACTCCTGTACTTGTCGCACGCACTAAAAACAGCACCCATATAAGTCTGTTCATCATTTACCTTGCACCTGCGTTCATCCTCCATGTAATGGGCAAGCAACTCAGAGTAGAAGACTAACACACAGTCTACATTTTCTTTATGCCAGCTTTGCGGTAACAAACAGATCTGGTTTTGGACTATGTCAAAACTAGCGCCGGGATGAGCAACACTATGCCTCATCCTGTATCCGTGCGGCGATTTGTCTGAGTCCACATCAAAAAAGATTTCCTTGAACCAAGAGATATAGTCCGTAACCACACTTTTGTGTGCCTGGATCTTAAGTTCGTCGTTCTCGTGGGCGTAGATTACAAAGAATTTTGGTGATCGTTCATAAAGACCAAACTGCTTCAACATGTCAAGGACCCTAGCGAATGCTACCTGGGCTAGAGATAGGTCGGGTAGGGCAACGACGTCAGTTGTTGTTGGTCCGCCATCAGAGTGCTCGGCCTGGACTTGTGTGGAGTTTGACATGGTTGGGTCTTGTGTGGGCTGGCCAGGTTGGCAGATTCGAAACAAAGAGGAACGTAACAGGATATCATAAATGACCCGATGAGTGTAGAAAAGAGGAGGGAAGTTGTCAAATATATGTGTATAGCCGCATCACGGGTGTCTAACCCATCAAGTAAGCGTAATAGATCCGACGAGTAGATCATTCACCCTAGGAGAATTCCCCGGTCATTTTGAGCAAGGCTAAAGCAACCTCTTCCCTCCGCCTACACCTGACTACAGTACGGTTCCTCTTGTTGGACGTATACAGGGCGACCACTCCGCCCCCACGCACCTTTCTGCCTTCCGCGCCACCTTACCAGTTCTCCAATAGACACTGCATCAACCCGGCCGCTCTGATTCGCACGAACAGTGACCAGGTTAGGATATGCATGAGCACGGGGATCCGCTACAGCCATTGGACCAGAGAGCTGACCATGATCTAGCGCTAGGTAAAGCCACAACGTCTCAGGGTAATATATTAGGAAGCTGAAAAGCGTCTTGATCGAATTTTTAGGCCATTCAAGAATCTCACCTATCCGGGATTCTACTCATGGATACATCCAACCAGTTGTCGCAACAATGGCGGAACCCGCGCGATATTCTATCCCTGCTTCTCTTAATTGGCGGCGACATTGTGCAAAAAGCCATTGCTCAACTCTTTGGGGTCTATGTGGAACCGGGTAGGGGCGGACCGCGGATCTATCTCACTCCAGTTGCATTCTCGTTTGGCTGGGTTGGCTACGCCGTCACATCTCTCGCCTCTGTTGTCGGTGACAAGCAATTGATGCCCTCTAATCCCGATACTAATTCCATTGTTATTAACTGCGACAATGGCTACAGTCGCATCAACCGCTCCTGGCTCCTTGGGCGCATCCTCCGCGACCAGGAGCTAGGCGTAGAGGTCAACCCAGGCCCTGAAGTCGCAAAACTGAAGGATTGGGGGAATCAAAACACAACGGGCGTGGCTCAGAGAGACCCGATGCGCATCTCGCTACGCATTGACATCTTCGAGCTGGAAGGAGAAGCGAGGCCAGTCATCGATCATGTATGGCTCCTCGGCTGGTTGACGATTGCAGTTCAGCTGGGCGTCTCGATCATCCCGTGGGTGCTTTACGGCGATTGGGCCGTCTTTCTCGTCACCGGTGTGGGTACGCTATTAGCGCTCTCAACTGCCGGTCTGCGCCAATGGAACCAGGAGAAGTGGCCGGGGCGCAGGCTAAATCCGCCAAGCCCGCGTACTATCGATGCAGAAAATG
>JAPUUL010000314.1:0-20934 GCA_029590625.1 Lasiodiplodia mahajangana
TTTTTTTAATTGATCTATGCGTTTGCGATGGGGGATCGGTGTCTTTACCAGCTAGCTAGATATGCTTCTCGGCAGAGCGAGAATCTATGAAGGTTGTTTCTCTGACTGCTAGAGCAACCCCCTTTGCCAAGCTGTAGGCGGTTAAATTATGTGCCTAATCGATAGATAGTTGAAAGTGCGAGATGCACATGCACCCCAGTTTCGGGCCTAGGACTACGGGTCGACGACTATAAATTTTGTTTCAATTTGACACGTAGACGCCGAATAGCATCGAGGTAGTTTGTTGAGAAGCAAATACTCGGCGGTGGCGACAACCAGCCAAAAAAANGTGCAAAATGGAAAGAAGGACACTTGTCCGGCTCGGAGTGGTGGCGTGGTTACCGATCCATTGTTTGTTACAGCTCTTCTGAGCTTAGACTTGCCCTTGACTTGTAGTAACTTGGAGAAGTATCTGGATTGTTTTTTGAGAGGCTGTGCTGTGTTGTGTTTTGTTTCGCTACGTGTTAAATTTCGGTTATAGTGTTATATGTTCGAATTAGTGGTACCTAGGTAGGTACCTAGTTAGGTATGTAGTTGCGATTTTCCCAATCGATGACGCAGCTACTCTAGGCAGTATCTAGGGTCGCGGGCATGAGGCTGGGAAAAATTGTTTGTCATTTTTGCGTAGTACGACCAACACTTTATACCCCCCCAATAACCGATCTTTGAAAGGGAAACATTTTCATGCAAGGGTCAGCAAATGAGGCTGACAAGTCAGCCATCCCCGCTCTAGGCTCTAGGCACGCTTCTGTTTGCCTCGTAGGAAGCTTGATATGCCTCGAATTCTGACTGGTCCGTAGGTATCATTCTGATAGGTAGGTCGATATCATTCCGACCGCCAAAACCCACGGACCAGATTTGTGTCCGAGTGAGATGCGACCCAGTAGTAGTGGCACATATATGGTACGGCGTGCGGTGTCCCCGTCAGTCCGTGATAAGGAAACTACCTACGCAGTATATAGTATACCTTGCCGTAATATGCATGCACATACAGATTACTATAGTCCCAGATGACGTCCAACGAACAGGTTTGATGCGATGCAACGCTCCATGCGTATATAGCTCACCGTCAAGTCAGTACCTCACTGCACCTGGGTATTCTATACGTGTCATCGAGACGCACGACAGAGGATACGCGTATAGGTAGTAGGTATACTCTCTGTGTATCCAGGTATACGGGTAATAAGCGCTGGTCGCTTCGTATATATACGAAAGCGAACAGAAAACAAAAACAAGTGGATCGCGGAGCACGCGAAGCCTGGACGTAATACCCTGGAAGTAGTACTGAATTTATACTGTAATTAATGGAACTTTTCGCCAGAGCAGTGCCGCTTTTAGTACCCAATCCTTTACATAAGCTGACTTGCATAACTTTGCGTATAATACGGAATCCATAAAGAACGGATGTTCGTTAGCCATTTCGAGGTTCCTTCTGACCGTAAACATAGGTAACCATTTGCTCATTATAACGGCAGACGTTTCTATAAGACATTCCTCTCGTTCTGCCATCGCTCTCATCGCCAGCCGCCATTTTTACATCTCCATAAATCTGCAGGCGGCATCCCGGGTACAGGGAATGCGGATACGGGAATACCCCTTCACAATTGCCTACCTTAATCAGCTAGGACTCCAGTTCCAAGAGACTTGAAGATAAAGCATAGCGAAGCGCTGCTCTGAAAGTATGGCAGTTTTTATTTCACTTGAGAGTTTAGGGTTTCACTACGTAGTTTAAAACCAATGCTCTTATTTGCGGGGGAATTGCATACTAACCCCCTGATCCGGTTCCATAGACAACCCCGTGATCAACTCCGTGTCATCTTTTACAATAAAATGAGGAACGGAAATTAGACGCTTCGGTTATATCCTTGAGACAAGTACCCGTCGTAGCTTTACGGCCAACAACAAAGAGTATCGTGGCGGTAATGCCACATTTTCCAAGCTTGGTTTCGGTGTCCGTTTATTATCATAAGTAGCTTGCGGGAATCTCCGGGATCGGGCACCACTTAGAGGTGGACGGCATGAAGGCGATCCATGTTGTACGAGGCAATAAGATCCTCAAATAGAGGTGTCTGGGTCCCATGCTCCTGGTAATCAGCAATCGGGCGCTCTAGCAGCTTGCGCGTTGCCCAAATCAAGTCATGGGCTATCCAGTCAGTGGCATCAGAAAGTACGGTACCGTTATAGAGAATAGCTACGGCTGAATGATGCTCGGGTGCAGTGTACAAACTGCAAGCATAGCTAGGCACGTCGCTTTGTGGTTATACATAGTTATAGGGAGCGATCAAGTTCCATTGTTGGTGATTCAAAAGATCGGTTTAGCCATATCAACCCAACTTGAGCTGGTGTACGATGAAAAACATCACCACCCAGCACATTAACCGCCGTCATCGACACATTCATGGTTTCCAATTACACTCGTTTTCAAAATCCGGGAATCTTTGCGAGCAATGCCGTCTAATTTGAAACCATTACTTAATGACCTGAGAAGGCGGGTGTAGGATCCGAGCATGTCGTTCAGGTTGGCCTTTAAGCTCACCGGAGGCCTATTATGGTATCTGCTAAAAGCTCTGATGGTTTTATTCACAATGGTGTGGCATTAGTAGGAATAATATAAAGAGTAGGTATATTAGTATCCGTTTCATGAACATCTCGATAAGACGTAGTCCAACGAACAGGTTTGATGCGATGCAACGCCCTATGCGTGTACAGCTCACTTTTAAGATCCTACCGTATTGCGCCTAGGCATTCTATCTACCGAATTGAAGCCATATTTCGACCATCGAGAGGCATATAAAAGCAACAAGATACCTAATTTTAGCACGCTGATAGGTCTTGCGTATAATATCGGTCGTAAAGCAGAAGAAACGCAAGCTCAAGACACAGGCACGGCCACTTCGCTCAGTGCCGAAAGTCGTCTCCAGTCATTAACGGCCATATACGGAAAACATCGTATGGCACAAAGAATGCCACACATTCGAAAGATATTTATGAGGATAGAGCCGTTTAACGCTACGATAGCAACTTTGGCCCAATTCAACATGGTATCTGCGCTCTTGTAGGGTAGCTTGCATCCGGTCTTTCAGCTGCGAAGTCATATACCCCTGCTTCGTTTTGAGCAAGCCCATCATCCAATTCGGCGCATTTTGGGGATGACATGAGAAACGCTCTGAAGGATTTATGTACACAGCTCCTACGCTTCCATATGTACCACGATGTGCTACATACATCTCGTCTCCATACCTGCTTAAGAGACGTATACGAGATGTTCCTGGGGCTCTGCCTTGACATTCTGACACGTCTGGGTGGAAACACGTTCTATGAGACTTATATGATATATCGCATGTCGACCCACTCTGGCTATTCGGTTAGGCGTACTTGTTCGTTCAACACCGCACTCCGTTTGCAATAAATCTGAGATCAAGCCATCCGAAAGGTCTCGGTCGCCAATAAAGAATTCGAGAGAGAGAAACCCAGCTAGCCAGTGTCCAAAGGCAGGCCGAGAGACATGAAGATATCATGGCCATTCCAACCCCCAATCAATTTGTGACCAATATCACTCTCCCAAGGAACGCTAAATTTACTGGCAGAGATGATATACTCGTCAACCTCCATTCTATCCTTAGACTAGGTATAGAAGGCGACCTCGATGACCGCCGGTCGTACTCCTGTTTGGTTCATGCTACTGGTGGCATGGGGAAAACAGAGACTGCCTTGGAATATACTTTCAGACTCAGGGGATCATATAAATACATATTCTGGCTCCGTTCCCAGACAGAGGAGTTGCTGCTTGCCTCATTTTTGGAAGTGGTTTCTATCCTCGGCCTAGCAAAAGACAGAAGCCTTTCCGCCAGTAGGAAGGTACAGATATGTCTCCAGTGGCTACAATCTACCGGTAATACTCTCACCAACATCAATATTACCTACTTGTTCTCTTCATTTCTAACAAAAAGGTTGTGGCAGAGGAGCCCTGGCTTCTAGTATATGACAACGCCGAACAGCTAGCAACTATTCGACAGTATTGGCCGGCATCCGTCCGTGGCGCGATCATTATCACATCGCAAAACCCAGCTCTCGGTATTATCACGACACAGCAAATCCTTCTGCCGCCTATGACACTTGACGAGGGGAGCCAACTCATCCAGAATATCCTCCAGCGCGGGGTGTCTGAAAAAGAGGAAGCAAGCCAATTGTGTGAACATCTAGGAGGTCTCCCTCTCGCTATTGCTCATTTTTCTGGGGCGATATTACGGTCTCAATGTACTATAAGCCAGATGTCTCGGAGTTTCCTTCAAAGGGCCCTGTCAAGTAAGATTTGGGCAATGGACAATGACACATCTGCGTCGAGGCAATACAACCACACTCTGAATACGGTTTGGGACTTCGCAATCGAGCGGCTATCTGGAGACTCTCGTCAGCTTTTAGAAATCATCGCATTCATCGACCCTGACCAGATTCCAGTTGATCTTTTCTTGAAACTGCACGTCACGCCAGACTTGGCACTATGGAACATTGAAAGGTATATGCTTGTTTCTAGCTTGATATTTTTACTATCTGACCCTCCCGGGTTTAGGCTTAATCAGGCCGTCTCTGGTCTGTGTGAGAGAAACCTCGTCGAACGTTATCAGCACGATGAGCTGGATACTCTTCGCACACACCGTGCTCTGCAAAGAAGTATACTCCAGCGGCTCGATAACGACCCTAAGAGACGAGACAGAGTGTTTATGGAAGCTGTGTCTCTAGTGAGACAGGCCCTGCCTCCAGCTGATTTCGTCAAACGCGGGGACCCTAAGCAACTCAAAGCTTTTACTGATTACTTACCTCAGGTAGTCTCTCTACATAGCAACTTCGTCCAGTCCGAACCAACTCTTCCTCAAACCTTGGAATTGTCGACTATACTACATGACGCGGCCTTCTACGGAAATCACGGGCTCGGCCAACTTAGTATCCCACGGAAGCTTCTTTCCACTGCGGGAAATATATGCTCATCGATTCTAGAGTCAGACTCTAAAAGGGCAAGCGAAATGCTGGTGCATGTTCTTTCAAGTATGGGGCCCTTAGATGTTCATCTTGGCTCCAAGGATGCGGCGCGCATAGCCCGTGTCGTGGAGTTACTGGAGGATGAAAGACAAGGCGCACCTTTTGAGCAATGGACTGAGGAACAACGCTTTCTCTTCGCTAGAGCGCAAGACGACTATGGTTGGTTCCTTGTGCAGACGAATCAAATTGACGAAGCTATACGGTGTTTCGATAGAAGCGTGGGCCATTTCCAGGCTTCTGGCGAGAATCTACTCATGCAGCTCTCTGCATGTAATCGCGTCGTGCCTCTAGCAGTACGGCAAGAGAAAGAGCGAGTGAGAGCGGAATCAGCGGCTGCGCTCGCAGCCATTGTTTCATCATGCGGCGCCGACAGCCCGACAACCGTAGCCTTCAAGTTTACCGTTGCATGCGCTTTTTTTACTATTGGGGATAATAGTAATGCGCTCCCCCTTTTTGAGGAGTCTTTCAAGGCGCGCTCAGCATATTTTGGCGCGGCACACCATCTGGCGCTTGGTTGCCAGTACTGCTTAGCAGTATCCATGCAAGCCGACGGCGAACTAGAGGAAGCAGAGTCAGTCGGGCTGAGCTATCTTGTTGACTAATCCTATGGCTTTACTAATATGACAATAGGAAAAACCTGCGGGCGATACTCTCTATTAATAATCCCGGCGATGGCTGGCGCGAAGAGGATGTTATGAGAGTTAGGTTTCGCTTGGTGATCGTACTTAGGAAACAAAACCGACCTAGAGAGGCTGACAAGATCAGCATCGAGGTAGACACCTACCTTCAAGAACTACGGACTGCTGCGGATGACGCGACGCTTGATGATGAGTCGCTGATGGCAATACTGGACGCCAATGTCACAATTAGCCACGGAAGAACGGCGGGAATGTGGAATGATGGAACAAATTGGTAAGTTGGCAAGAGAAATTTCATCAATGAAGATATACTGTTTTGTAGTAGGTAAATGTTCGCTGTAGTGTCCGTTTTACATCATACTTTGGGATCGAGGTGTGTAGACGTAAAAACATAAAGTGTAACCTGGAACGGTTTAAGGACCCTTCCGCCCTACATAAACTGCACGTAAATCCTCTGTTACGCAAAAAGCGGCGACGGTGACTGGTACGACCCGCATGCAGCGCTGTACATAAATTAGGTACTTCTAGGCAGGATCTTAGGTATCTGGAATCTCATTTACTGGTGGGGCGCATCTCTAGCTCCCGATGATAGTGTCGTAGGCGTTCAGTAGACCGCCAGGTACCAAGTACTACGGCGCCCACAGAAGAGCGGGATGGAAGAGAATCCGAAACCCGCCCTGCATAACTTTTCCAAAGGGTTCCCGCGGCGAGCTTATGAAAATCGTACAGGTCTCTTGGGGCGCTCGCTATACTCACGCTAGGCTAGTGGGCATCTGTAGTGGGTTAGGTTGATTGTATTCCGGCATCCGATGATGGGCGTACCTACTTCCAAGTTGTCCTACGTCTCATGTGGCTTACCGAGAGTGTAAATGTCATAGTGATTCATCCCCGTGCTCTTAGAGGTGGCTGGAGCTTGAACCATGGGGCACGGGGGGCATGGGATCTCATCCGTCAATCTCAGATCTAGTGTCTTATTACAACGTGGTGCTATTAGTAGTAGCACTATACTTGAACGAAGGATAGCTTCGCTGACATGAACTGCACATAAAAAGGATCGCGTCTAGATCCGTAGGTTTTTACTCTCGATATAGGTCGGTAGCGGTTAATTTGTGAAAGACCCGTAACATCCTTCGAATCCAGTCTTGGGCAATTACCAAGGGAGGGAGGTATGTATGCTGTATTACGTATGGAGTCTGCAATTTGACAATTCGATTGGGTCTAACACTACCTGTATTTTATTGACTGACCGTTTGCGTGGATCATGATAAGATTGATGATTGGTATGCATGTCTTGCGCATCGGTGTTTGCAATCGTCGCTTATGACTTCCCGTCAGACCTTGCCGAGCCGACTCACAGCTATCAGCCAGGTATTGTTGCATTTGCGCGTATGACTCGGGTTGTTCGTCGGGGACCTGTTCTTTTATGACTGTACCACTCCGTATTACTCCCGAATGCGAGCACAAAAGTGCCAAAAGTGCCATGTGTGGAGCACGCATCGTGGTTGTGCACCGCCCGGAATGTTACAGTTCCGCTGCTTCTAGAATACATACATACCTAACAACTACCTAGGTAGGTCTCTACAACGGAGTGGTCAAGGGTCCGTCGTACCCACCCCAGGTCCTGTGCTAACGGGCGCTAATCTGGTGCTAGTGTCTTATCTCAGCTAACCTACATATGTTAAGCACCTCCCATCCCGGGCAACACTTTGTTAAGGAGGTCTGAAGAACAATATAACCATCTTTCCCCCCCNGGCCGCCTATCGTTCCCCGATGTTGATATAGGTGCCTATCTTGTCAACTAAGCTACATTTTTATGTGTGTTTCTGCATTGCGTTCTATATTAATTAACGAGGCAACGCTACTCTACACATGTGGTTGTCAAGAGCGTAGGTAACTCGTCGATTTGTTACCTAGTCAGCTGCTGGGACTCGGCCACTGTTACTCGCTGATTTGCGACCGGGCTCACGGACGCATTCGTGGCCAGCGCGCGCTCTGTTGGTACTGGACCGCCGCTTATTGCCCAATTCCCCGATAGCCTCGGTTCGCCGCGCGCGTACACCACCAAATCACTCTCACCATGGCCCCCGAACTATCGGAGAAGGAGAGGGAAATGCCTGAAAAGGCCCCCGAGAATATTTCTAGCCGGCCATCTACACACGGCGGCAATTCAACCACTAGCACTATATCCCCGCCGTCAGCCAAAGCCGAAAAGTCGACTGCGCAACCCGAGACCGATCTGTCCAAGCTCGATTCCAAGGCCGTCGATGTGCAGAAGGATGCGGACCAGGACCCATTTCAACATCTACCTGAAAATGAGGCTTCAATCCTCCGGAAGCGTAAGTCCAGTCTCAAGTCTTCACTATCCATTGTGTTAGCCAATGGAAGACAAACCTACTTACCCAGAAAACCCAATTCCAATGTATTACTCTGCGCTCTCCGCGATCTTCATATGCCCATGATGAATTACGAAGTTTTAACATGTTTTCTATAGAGGTTACGACCCCCGAAATTAAAACCGGGTTTGCTACCCTATATCGATATGCCACGAGAAACGATTTAATCATCATTTTCATAAGCGCCATAGCAGCTATAGCGGCCGGTGCTGCTTTGCCTTTGATGACAGTCGTTTTCGGCAGGCTTCAGGGTTCATTTCAAGGATTCTTTAATGGTCAGGTTGGCAAGAGCGAGTTCAGCAGTCAGCTGAACTCCCTAGTCCTGAACTTCGTCTACCTTGCCGTAGGCGAGTTTGTTGCCGTTTACATCGCCACCGTTGGTTTCATTTACACAGGCGAGCATATTAGCGCTAAGATCCGAGAGCACTATCTGGAAAGTTGTATGCGTCAGAACATTGGGTTTTTCGACAAGATGGGCGCCGGTGAGGTCACCACGCGAATTACGGCAGACACGAACTTAGTTCAGGAGGGCATTTCGGAGAAAGTCAGCTTGACACTCTCTGCCATTGCTACCTTTCTGTCTGCCTTCATCATCGGGTTCGTTTTCTACTGGAAACTGACGCTCATCCTAACCTCCGTCATCTTCGCTCTTCTGTTGGTCATGGGCACCTCATCGGCATTTGTTGTAAAATACACGAAGAAGACTATCCAAGCTCATGCCGCTGGAGGCACGGTTGCTGAAGAAGTACTCAGCTCGATTCGCAATGCTGTCGCTTTCGGCACGGAAGGTCGCCTGGCCATGAAATATGATGATCATTTGAAGATTGGTGAATTTTGGGGATTCCGCAAATCTTCTGCTGTTGCTCTGCTGGTCGGTGGTATTTTCCTCGTCATCTATCTGAATTATGGCCTCAGCTTCTGGGTTGGCAGCATGTATCTCGTTGAGGGAATTATTCCCCTATCTACTGTGCTGACCATCATGTTGGCCATTGTGATTGGTGCCTTTAACTTGGGAAATATCGCACCCAACCTACAGGCTTTTGGAACAGCGCTAGCCGCTGCTGCCAAGATCTTCAACACCATCGACCGGGCTTCCCCCTTGGATCCCACGGCCGAAGAAGGTGAGAAACTCGAGAAGGTTGAGGGTTCACTTCGCCTACAGAACGTCAAACACATCTACCCATCCCGACCTGAGGTTGTCGTTATGAAAGATGTCACTCTCGATATTCCGGCAGGCAAAACAACTGCGCTCGTAGGTGCCTCGGGTTCCGGAAAGAGTACCATCGTTGGATTAGTAGAGCGATTCTATGACCCTGTCGCCGGCCAGGTCCTTCTGGATGGCCATGATATCAGCACCTTGAACCTCCGTTGGCTACGTCAACAAATATCACTGGTCAGTCAAGAGCCAACCCTATTTGGCACCACGATTTTCCACAACATTCGTTATGGGTTATTCGGAACGAAATTCGAGCATGAATCAGCCGACAAGCAGAAGGAACTGGTAATCGAGGCGGCCAAGAAAGCCAATGCACACGACTTCATTTCGGCATTGCCGGAAGGATACGAGACAAATGTTGGAGAGCGTGGTTTCTTACTCTCCGGTGGCCAGAAGCAGCGAATTGCCATCGCTCGTGCTGTTGTCTCAGATCCCAAAAGTAAGATGGTGAACCTATTTAACTCTATTGATATTGATAGCTGACTTCAAAAATAGTTCTTCTGCTTGATGAGGCTACAAGTGCTCTCGACACCAAGTCTGAAGGCGTAGTCCAAGCGGCCCTGGAAGCTGCTGCCGAAGGTCGAACAACTATTACAATTGCCCACCGTCTATCGACTATCAAAGACGCTCATAACATCGTCGTCATGTCCCAGGGTGCCATCGTGGAACAAGGAAGCCATGACGAACTGTTGCAGAAGAAGGGTGCCTACTATAATCTCGTTACTGCTCAGAATATCGCAGCTGTTCAAGCGCCGGCAAATGAAGAAGATGAGGAGGAGGATGACGATACACAGCTGATTCGAAAGATGTCCAGTGCCCATACTACTGGTGGCTACTCAGAAGATCCTAATGACAACATTGCAGCTAAGCTAAAGCGATCGTCCACTCAAGCCTCTGTGTCCAGCCGAGTTTTGAAAGGCCGCAAGCCCGAGGAAGAGGTCAAATATGGTGTATGGACGCTGATAAAACTAATCGGTTCGTTCAATCGGTCCGAGTGGAAGCTCATGGTTTGGGGTTTGTTCTGGGCTATCATCTGTGGTGGCGGTAACCCAACGCAAGCATTGTTCTTCGCCAAACAGATTCTGGTACGTTTGATGTTTACCTCATCTTGCTATTCGGCCAATTACTAATCTCTCACTAGACACTGAGCGTGCCAATCACCGATGCGAATAAGCACCAGGTTAAACGCGATAGTGACTTTTGGAGTCTTATGTATCTCGTTCTAGCGTTTGTTATTCTCATCGCCCAGATTGCCCAGGGTATTGCGTTTGCAAAATGTTCCGAGCTACTGATTCATCGGGTCCGCGATCGAGCATTCAGGGCAATGCTTCGCCAAGACGTAGCCTTTTTCGACAAGGAAGAGAATACACCTGGCGCTCTCACCTCTTTCCTATCAACGGAAACAACCCACGTAGCCGGTCTAAGCGGCGTCACCCTCGGTACGCTCCTCACAATCACCACGACCTTGGTTTCATCCATTGTCCTAGGTCTGGTTATTGGATGGAAGCTGGCCCTTGTCTGTATTTCAGCCGTGCCAGTAATCATCGCAGCTGGATACTTCCGCTACCACATGCTAGCACACTTCCAGCAGCGCTCAAAGAGAGCCTACGAGAAAAGTGCGTCGTATGCGTCGGAGGCTATCTCAGGTATCCGTACCGTCGCTTCCCTCACTCGTGAGAAGGACGTGTTGGCGCAATACCAGCAATCCCTGGTCGCACAGCAGAGGGCTAGTTTGATTTCCGTTTTAAAGTCGTCTCTGCTATACGCCGCATCGCAGGCCACGCTATTTCTAGCTTTTGCTTTGGGTTTCTGGTACGGTGGTACGCTTATTGCCAGCCGGGAATACGATCTATTCCAATTCTTCGTCTGTTTCATGGCCGTCGTCTATAGTGCCCAGTCGGCAGGCTCCATCTTCTCATTTGCGCCAGATATGGGCAAGGCCCATCACGCCGCCAGCGAACTCAAGACTCTGTTTGACAGGAAGCCGACCATCGATACCTGGTCAGAGGATGGCGAAGACCTTGCTGCCGTTGAAGGCACCATTGAATTCCGCGAAGTGCACTTCCGATACCCGTCTCGGCCTGAACAACCAGTGCTTCGTGGTCTCAACTTGACGGTGCGACCGGGTCAGTACGTCGCCTTAGTCGGCGCGTCAGGTTGCGGAAAGAGTACAACGATTGCGCTCCTCGAGCGATTCTATGACCCATTATCGGGCGGTGTTTTCGTCGATGGCAAGGAAATTAGCTCCTTGAACATCAAGCAGTACCGTTCACACATCGCTCTCGTCTCCCAAGAGCCCACACTGTACCAGGGAACTATCAAGGAGAATATCCTCCTTGGTACGCCCAATGAAGAGGTTCCGGATGAAGCTGTTGAGCACGCTTGCCGTGAGGCTAACATCTACGACTTCATCATGTCGTTGCCCGACGGCTTTAACACAGTCGTAGGTACCAAGGGTGCCCTGCTCTCTGGTGGCCAGAAACAGCGCATTGCGATCGCGCGTGCGTTGGTTCGTGATCCCAGAATCCTTCTTCTAGACGAGGCGACAAGTGCTTTAGACTCTGAGTCAGAGCACGTCGTCCAGGCTGCGCTAGACAAGGCAGCCAAGGGACGCACAACGATCGCGGTCGCACATCGTCTCAGCACCATCCAGAGAGCTGATGTCATCTACGTCTTCGACCAAGGCCGAGTTGTGGAGCAGGGCACGCACTCCGAGCTGATGCGCCTCAATGGCCGGTACGCCGAGCTCGTCAACTTGCAGAGCTTACAGAAAAATCAGTAAATATTATCCAAGCAGAAGGATGAACAAAGGGGAGGATGTTTCGTATTTAAGATTTGTTACAGTGTCCGGCGCGATAGAGCGCTTTAGCGAGATAGATCTCGACCCCTCTGTATATACTACATGGCATTGTATGGCGTTTGACAGGGTGGGCTGGACTGGCTGCTTCAATACCAATAGACAGGACGCCTTGATGAAGGCATCACATGCGCCAGGGTTGGTTATAAAATACTAGTATTCATGATAGTTATATATATATCACTTACTTTAATCTAAGACGCAATGTCCTTTAATTTGGTGCCTTGCATTTATAGTAGGTAGTACGGACACTTTCATCGTTGCAGACAATTCGTAGGAGAAATATCATTCTTGAGATGGTTTCAGCCTTTTAGGTTTGCTACTTACAATCAGCGAAGATGACACGGCTGGCCAATTATTTACAATCAATAATCAATTAGGCAAGAAACGGATTCCAGCGATGTAAATCAAGATTGGGCGACGATCGCGTTGATCACTGCCGCTCGTAGGATTAGTCTGAGCAGTCTAGATCAATGGCATTTGTTGGAAACTTAGGCACGATGGAACAAAACGGGCGGGTGGGCTAGCTTACTTACGGTAGACTAGATAGAATAAACGATAACGGGGACCCGAACCAGGCAAACCACGTGCGGAACGATGTAGATCCTGTGACGCTGCCGGCACTTGGAAGCAGAAATTGCTTGGCGGGCGCGGGCGCTGGGAGAAACACATTGAATGAAGGGGGNATAAGAAACGCTGTGCACAGAGTAGGAACGATAAAATGAGAAAGAAAAAAAAGAGAAAAAAAAGAAAAGAAAAAAAGGGACACTCGAACACGGACACACGCAGGGGAGTGAAAGGGGGAATGAGCTGTGAGACGGTACCGATACCGATATCTATCTGTTTTTATCGCGGATCTACATGAATGTTTGCTTCTTTGGAGCATTTGGCTAGAAACATTGCAGTCTAGATACCTATATATATATATATCTATTCTGCCACCGAAACAGATGAGGAGAGGTCTGTTTCGCCTTCTCAGCTACCCTAAGCCCCCGCCAGGCTCGCGGTGCGGTGCGAGCAGCCGTGTTTCACGCCTCTACTTGGATCGTGTGCGACGGTCGCACGGGTCTCATATTCATGTCTCGGGAGGCAGCATTTGAGTGTACTAAATTAGGCGTGTATGTAGGCGATAGATATCATCGCCTCCTCTGCTACTGTAGCCTGTCTAGTAAGCCGCGTACTTTGCATTTTCTCAATCTGTCCTTTTGGGTATTCGGGAGCAGCATGGTCAAAGTCAATACTCAATCGGACATGTCACATCTGATAGCCTGAGGGGGGCAGTGAGAATTCGGCTATAGTAGGTAGTGTAGTGTACATAATATCTCTATTATAAGTGTATATTTGATTCTGCAAGTTATTGGTGGTAGTCGCTGTCGTCTTATTACCGCAGTTTTCTTGGCCCAGGGTTCATTTACTGTACGTACATACAAGGCTTAATGAAATCGAGATCGGGGAGGCATTTCTCGTTCTTGGCGTCCTGCATAGTAGGTACAGCACGGGCCGTGAGTTGTCATTAGGCCGGGGAAGACTTGGATGAATAGATAGGACGGGTTTAAAAATACATTAATGAGCAATCAGGCCGATGTCTTGAACAATTTGACGGCCACGGGTACCTTGCAGGATAATTAAGTCATGAAGCTGTTCGCGGTTCGCGGGTCCCGGCTCAGGAACCGGCCTTTTTGCTGCACTTGTCGGTGAGGCGGTGCATTAAGAATCAGATGAGAGGTGTTATTGCTCGCATAGGTATTGCAGGAGTACACGTATTACGACCCCTACAGCCTACAACCCACAGCGCGTTGGGGGGGNTGTTGAGTGCTGCAACTTTCGACGTGCTTTTTYTTTTTTTTTTTTTTCATATGCGTATATATTCACCCCGTGTTATCGGCCAAGGTGGTCATAGGCAAGAGTCGGAATATCTATGTACGAGTAGTTTATCGCTTATGACAAATTGGTCGGTCGGAGTTCACGGGTAGGTAGCATCGCCGTCTCAATGGACTCATAGGGCACGTAATAAACAAATAATACAACGTCGGATTCCAAACTTGTATTTCTTCCAGTCCCGAAAATAATACATAACAAGAGTCAGACCAGGCTAAAACGTCGGAGCAAATAAAAAAAAGCCTGCATTGTTTTCTATATTCACACGTAAGACAATAAATAACGTGCTCAGGCACACTCATAGCCCCCACGACGTGATTGGCTTGCAGGCTGATGATGACAAGGATTTAGCATCGAATAGTATAATTACGCTACACTAGTAGCCTTACAGGACCATGTGCAGTGTGTTTAGGTATCTATCTTCTCTTTTATGGCGTGTTTGTAAGACATAACTTTATTTTGTTGTTTTATTTATAAAGACTTAAATGTCAAAACAAAAGCGACAAACAAGTATTCGCCCCGAATTTTTAGGTAGGTAAACAAACATGGGCGCCTCTCTTGAGAGAAAACTGTCTGTACTATCATATCAATAACACCCCACTGACTCCCCCTCCCTCCCTGTTCTGCCCACCCGCCCGCCTGGTCTTAATAGGCGATAGGACCGGGGCAGTCAACCGGATATGGTGGACGGGTGGATTATGTGGCGCTTCGCGAGCATGCAACGATGCAACGGTTGCTGCAAGCACCATCATCAGGCATGCCGTTGAGGCGCGCTTGTGCATACTGTAGCTACTTAGTAGATAAACCTGAGCCATGCAATACAGTACTACACATGATCTAAGCCTGTTACGGACCCAGCGTCATCGTAGGTATCTCTCCTGTGTACGTACTGTACAACTATGTAACTCCCCTAATGTGTCAGGGCAGTCAGTCAGTCAGTCCACACAGATGGAGAGTTGGGTATGGGGTTTGACACGATTTCGCCACCTGAGTAGGTAGTGTAGCCGAATTGGCCAGGACCCCAGAGCAGAGTGACCTGAAGAAGACTACCGGACGAGACTAACCCAGATCTCATTATCTATTGCAGCATTTCCTTGGCCAAGTCCAAGTCCTTGGCTTGTTAATGGTGTTAATTACTATTATAGGCACACTCTCCCGCTTTTACGAGTTGCACGGCATCGCCCCCAATTTTGCCCTGTTTGGCTCACCTGCAGCCAACGCTTGGCCTAAAATTGCAGGTAGGTAATTGAGGCATCGCTTGCATTTTATTAGTCCCAACTGGGTCTCGACTGGGGGGGCAGCGCCAGTTCTAGAACTTGGGTATTCGTACGCTCCATGGTGACGGGGGGACCCCAGAGACCATAGACCAAGAGACCCGCTAAGCCAAGGGAGTCGTGTGGTGATAATGGGCGATAATGCGCTGCTAGGATGCCAAAGTAGGTATCAGTGGTCCGGTAGTGAGAGGGAGAAAAGAGAAGAAAGGGAAACCTCATGATTGAAAAGGGTCGTGGATCCCCGACGAGGACACGCGTAGAGGAGAGAGAGAGAGAGGGGTTCGNTTAAAAAATCCCGGATTTTKGTCACTTACAATAAAACACTCATATCCCTTATACAATTTTNAATATTCTATCTAGTCGTTCAAACCATACCTCTAATATCGTGGGTACCTACTTTAATCTGCATCTCAGCAATTACCTACTGTACCTACCTCTCCGCATCTTGGAGCCCGTGTCGATCTCTTCTCAGTCTGCCTTCCTCTCGCCCCGATCTCCCACCCAAGTCTCCACACACGGCTTCTACGCTCCGTCCGCTGCTCCTGTTGGTTGTCGGCTTCGAGCTTGTTAGGAGGGCGGGATGCATGATTTCTAGACGTGGTGTGGAATATCTCGTCTTGGTCACGGCATCGTACGCCATTTACCCGTTGGCCAGCCCGTCCACTATTGGCTGGGCCTCCGCAGTCTATACAAGGTCACCGTCATCGCTGGTCCCCAATCCCATCAATCATTAATCAGTGGGAAGGGTCATTCGGAGTCTGGTCGTAAGAGGGCTAACAGCACGGAAGCTTGTACAATATAATAAATAACAAGGCGAGGGCACACATGCAACACTAACAGGAACAGGCTTGCTTTCGAGACAGAAAACACATCATTCGAGCAACCTGTTTCAGTTTGTTGTATCCCTAAGTGTAGGTATTCGCATACCTACACTACGCCTTACCGACGACACAGCATACTACTTACTGTGCATCGTAGCACCAACAACCCCAATTTCCAAGGGGGGGTCCCAAAGAATAGGGTGGTGGTAATGTTGGGTGAGGTATCACAAAAGCAAAGTGTGGAAACGTGGTGAAACAATGAAATCGCAACGGAGCAATCGTGGATCGGCACCGACGGCGGCGGCGGCGGCGGTAGTAGTAGAGGCGGCGTTAGAAGAGATAGTGGTACCGGCAGTAGTAGTAGCAGCAGCCACTACAGCTAAGGCAGCACAGGCAACACAGAGGGCAGGAGAAGGAGCAATACCTAGGGCAAGACAACNTAAACCACAGTGGGANGTGTCGTGGTCCACCCGGTGCTCCTGCGCGTGGCCCTCGTATTACAGGCCCAGGACCAGGGCCCGCACCCGCCTCCAGTTACCGTTCCTGTTCCAGATCCAGATCCAGTGCATACAACTACTGGACGTACCGGGCAGTGATCTTCCTCCTCATTTCCTGCTGGACATGCGTGAGCTTCGCCGCCGCTGCCTCTATTTCTCCCCTCGACGAGTCCCCTCGCCCGACCGCGACCGCGACCGCGACCCTAAGGCCGACCTTGACTCNGWGCAGGATAAGAGGCTAGCCGTTCGCGCGTAAGTTCCCATCCCTTTCGGCAGACGCGGTATTGCCATTCCCGCGCACCCTTCCCACTTATTCATGGATTATTCATGGAGCGCGAAATGACCTGATCCCACGTGGTTGAAAATTTCAACGCAAACCCTAAATGGTAGCACTCGCGCTGACAATTATCGCCACCCGTCATGCAGACAGCACCTGGCGGGCACCAAACCGCTGGCAGAGTCAGGTTTCATCAAGACAGGAGGTCAGTCAGCAAACCTCACAGCTCCATCACCCGTAACGCACAAAAGGAAGAAGAAGCTAAAGCTCATTCGCCAGGTGCTTTATTAAACGAGAAGCCCGAGAGTGAAGATGCTTCCAAGTTTAGTTTCTACGGAAGCACGCTAGTATGCGTTGCCTCGTCCAAGGAAGAGATCCTCGAGCTGTTGAGCAAAGATATCTACACTACTAGTGGGGTATGGGATCTCGATAACGTAAGTTTGGTGTTGTCCTTCATCGAAATACTACTACCATCCCCGCGGCAAGAACATTTACCCCTCCCCCTTATATCCACTCTTGTCACCATACTCCAGCTTCTGCGTGAACTCTAGGTGCTGACATGCAACTTGTAGGTACAAATCTGGCCTGTAAGTCTAGAGCCGTCCATATGCTATCTCAGCCATTGGCCACCGTACTAACTAGGTCCATGACGCATAGGCCAAATTTGCTTTCCGGAATCCGTAGTTTATAGGATAATAGGAGAGTGTTTAGGTTTCTACACTTTACCACTGTAGGTAGCAAGTTATAAACATAACTCCAACTTGCACGCGCCTACGCCCCTGCAAGATAGGACTGCTGTTGTCCATAGCTACTCATCAAAATGCGACCATTGTGAAATGCCAATTGCCCACTGGCGGTGTTACAGGACAGGGTGTCGCCGTATCTTTCGAGAAAGTAGAGCCGTCCGATACACCCTTTGCTTGTAGCTTGTGTTAGGAGGGGTAGATAGCTAGTTGCTTCTCCAATAATATCGGAATTGTTGTATAGGTGCAAAGGACGCTTATCGCGTATCTGGCGTCTGCGACCCCGACGCATCCTCGGCCGCTATTCTCAGTTCGTAGTTTAGGTCGAAACACTCGGATAGCAGCTCCGTAACACTGCCTTGGCCCTCTGGTATATCGTCGGCCACTAGAAACTTCCCATCAACTCTCATGTTATCGATGGAATTGAGCTTGCATCGAGTTAGCAGATCCTAGTCGCCTCCCCTATTTGGAGGAGCTTACCTTCATGCTGTAAGGATACAGCTCACGGACAGAAGCAACACCACCATTATTCTTCACCTCCTGGAGGCACCGTTTCAAGGTTTGTAATTGGTTGTAAATCGGCAGCAACGCCTCAGAGACAGGCTCGGATGAGATCATGAGATGATAGATGTAGCCATATGACCGCCGAATGAGGTATAGCAATGTCTATTCCCGGTTAATAAGTAGTGATCTGTTTCTATGTGCAGCAGAAGTACATACCCGTTGAACGTAGAGCTCGGCGGGTTGGCCGTCTTCGTCTAACCAGTTGCCGTCTACTCGACTTTCATCGATCTTGTCTAGTTGCCGTTGGAAGTCATACAGGTCGGTCTCTCTTAGCGACCAGGCTTGGGTTAGGGATAGTTTGTCGAGCTCGTTTCGAATACCAATGAGAATATCATAAATCGGCCTCCACTTGTCCGGAAACTTGCCACCCCTGGCGAATATAATTAGTGGGAGCCAAGGTAGACGCTATCAATATGGCTCACCGTTCTAACACGACGCCCGTATATAGCTGGCATCGTTCCAACAAACTAGTAACTTTATCGCTTCCTTGTAGCACATTCCCTTGCTCGTCGACGAAGTTGCCGTCCTTCCTTGTATCGTCGATCTCCTTGAGTTGTAGTTCAAACTTGTGTATATCCTTCGGCGAGAACTGATTGATAGAAATTGTTAGCGATTTATGGACAAGCGTAAGATGGCGAGCGGAGCGTCTGTTACCTTTGACCTAGTATTAACTACAGCCATCTGTCTTAATATAGAGACAAGCCGTTCGGAAACAGGTCTCAATGGCTCTGCAATATCTTCCACCTTCTTCTGAAGTTTCATTAGAGATGCCCTGCATCGCTCAATCCGGCCTGCGATCAGAGCCTCGAGCCATGGCGCAGCCTCGGTCGTGGAAGTATTGTGTATTATTTCAGACAAGTGCTCGAGGGTGTGCGACATGCTTTCCAAGTCTTTGGCTGAAAATAAGTCGGCCTCGGTCAGATGATCCAGAAGCCGCTTGATTGTCGATGTTAGGGCATACGCAGCCGGAGCCTCATTGTTCCTCCCGATAGTCATAAAGAAGAGCGATAATAGCTGGAAACAGCTGTCCACTACTCTATCGACTACAAGAAAGAGTGTCAGTTGGCACCGCTAGGTCCTTCTGGTTGGCGGAGTGGCGTAGGTAGGATGGTATAAGCATACCTCGATTCTCTTCTATAGACCTCCCACTTCGGATTTCGTTGAGGCGTTTGACCTGGTGGATGGTTTCTTCGTAAAGCCCCACGACATCTTGTGAGCGGACATAGGTTGTGCGGTCTAGTTTGCGCAGTAGTAGCTGATCTTGGATTGCGACGAGTTTTTCTAGGACTTGCTTCTCCCCTTCGTCCTGGGGTGGCGGAAACTTGGGCGTATCCATTGATTCGTTTCCTTGTGCTCGGGTTGCGACAATGCTGTTGTGGGCGAAGTTGAGGGGGTAGTTAAAGATGAGGATGGAATACCTATGAGCTGATACTTGGCTGATAAGGGAGAAAAAGAGAGTTTAACCCCTCCTCTCTGTCCGTCTCGTGCTCTTCTTTGTTGGCAGTGATAGCGTGCTGATACCGTAAACCTTGGCTGCCCGCTAATCAACGATAGAGATGACTACCACAATGCGATCCGTAATCATGGCTTGTACCGACGTGCACATGTGCCAGCAATGTGAAAGTCTCAACTCAACTCGGCCGCGTCCAATGACGTCGAGAGAATGGGACGGGGGAGAGGATGTGGCTGTACAGGGGCAGTTTCTGTGGTTGCTGGCGTGCTATGTGATTGGTGCTGGAGCTTCATCTGTCTCACGAGTTCCGGGATAGAGTGTACCTATGGCATGGCTAGCGTGGATATGGCGGGGACACAACGAACGGTCGCTTGGGAAGACAAGACCGAGGGGTAATTACAAGGAATTGGAGCTGTCTTGATGAACTGATTACCTCATACCTCTTACCGAGGTACTTAGGTACTTCTTTGCTATTAGTTTAAAGTGCCTCTTCAGGTGCCAGGTGGCTTTAACCTCCTATCTGCAAAATTTGGTCCTATGTAGTCTGCTATGTAGATATACAACCATATGTAGATTGCGGCGCATTCCATATGTAGGTATCGGTAAGTTGTGGATATATCTAAACATGCCAACGTATGATTGGCTATAAAAGTAGTATGATATCGACCAATTAAGTTGACAGTAGAGGATCCACAAAATGAATAAGTACCTATCTTACCTAAGCGAAGTAAGTGAGGTCCATTAAGGGAGAAAGGAAGTAGGTACCTGAGTACACTGAGTCCCACACGGAGACTCGTTTTTCCACCCTCGCTAGCCCTACATTTCCGCCCACCAAAAATTTCCATTGACCAAGCGACCTGCTTCGGGTAATTAATCCAGAGCGCAAGTCAACCATCTTCGAGGCGTCCATCCTGCCAATTCGCAAAGACAACACCACCTCACGTCGTCATCCACACCACACATCTTCACCATGTCGACTGCCGAACTCGCCTCGTCGTACGCCGCTCTCATCCTCGCCGATGACGGTATTGAGATCACTGTGAGCCCGCCCGAACATGGCTATGCCCCTCCTCGCATGCGAACTTCCGGGGCGCGGAAGACCACGCAATCCGCTGAACGACATGGTTCTAACAATCGTTTTTATCACAGGCCGACAAGCTCCAGACTCTGATCAAGGCCGCCGGTGTCGAAGATGTCGNAGCCTATCTGGACACAACTGTTCGCCAAGGTACGCACGCACGAAAATC
>JAPUUL010000315.1:0-20926 GCA_029590625.1 Lasiodiplodia mahajangana
GGTTGAGGCCCTCGACGATGCGTGGTGGGGGGTCGTCTTTGCCAGGCACGCCACTAAAGGGACTGAAAGACTTGAGGGGCGAAATTCGAGCGCCCCGCAGATCCTCCACGACAGTATCGATACCGAAATGATTCGGGACATCAGACTGGAGGGGCGAGCGATATTGCTGGTGTTCACTGAGGAACGAGCCGCTTCGCATTGAAGGCGAGAGCTGGGGTCGGCCGACACGGGCCTGTTTCGCGGGGCTGTTATCTCGGCTGTCCATATTGATCCCACTTCACGCCCGACGATCTCGGATAATGATGCAGCGAGAAATGAGGCTGGAGGCCGTGATCGATTCACTCTGCCCTCTATGGAAGAGGCGAAACTTCAGGTATTACTCCGCTTCGAGATATATAGAGGATACGCGCGAACAGATGTTGAATTAAAAATACACTAAATAGCTGTCTTCAACTTTGTTGCTCGCGACTCAGATCTGCGCCGCACAACGGGGATCCATTGGGCTGATTCGCTGCCCGCCAAGCCGTCCCACGTGAAATCTAAGACCAATCAGGTAAGCAAGAACAGAAAATGTCGTCATGATCCAGTGGCAGCTTTGGACAGCCCAGCAACAAAAGTGTGGCTTGTAAGAGCCGAGATAGTATCCATCGTGGCGTTGTTCCGTCTACATAGGTACTGTACTGTGTAACGATGAAGGGATTTTAGAAGTGCCAGGTGGTCAATGCTAAAGCGAAATGGGTCGCCTTCACAGCGCAGCGAAAATGAGTGGGGNTGGACAAGATGGAAATTTCAGAGGCGCACTTATCACTATCATTGGTCAAGATTTCTTATTTCTGCGGCTGCCTACCTACTTATTAATGCACGTGAAAAAATACCGATATGCACACCTGAATAAACTCTGATGGGAAGGTTACTGTAGTGCTGCTTGGGTGTACCTACCTGAGTACGTAACCTACTTACAGCACCTAGTAGTACCCTGGTCTCCTGGGTCTGGCCAAATCCAATTGGCTCGTATCTAACCTGGGTCTGGCCTTGGGTTGACATTCCGACGGCGGCGCTCGGGCGGCTCCCGTTAACCCGATATCCGGCGATTGCGTGCAACGTCGCCATACTTTACGGCACTGGCCTAGATTAATAGCCTCGCACCTATTGTGCCCATTCGACGACTAGCCTAGACTACATGTATGTAAGCGCCATGTTTAGCATTCCGACAACCGCAAAATTCTTTTTAAGACGTCGCCACGGCGCGCCATCAAGCAGCCCGATGGCGACATCGACGCCATTTGGTCTCGTCCCCATCATGGCAACCTTCCAACGATCGCACGACTGCCGCCTCTATACCGTAGCTCCACGTGCAGAGGTCTTCATGCGCTGGCAATAGGTCGCTTATTCGAAGATGCGCCTGCGTGACAGCACATACAGTCTGCAACCACTATCTTGATGATCTGATCAGGACGTATCATATTTCCTTATACTTATCATTACCAGCCCGGATAGCGCGCTCAAGCGATCCTATTGGTATCTCTATCAATGAGACAAGCCCGGCCGCAAGATACCAAACCAAATCAAAGGCGAGAGCACGTCTCAAAGCAGTTGTATCGCCGGTATTGTAGGAAATAGTTACTCCGTCTTGACCTGCCAACTTCGATGTAATCAACGACGGGACGAGTGTCACCGTGGCTCTGAAGTTATCACGCTCTCTCGGGACGGGAGCAGCCAGCTCGCCTTTTATATTGCGCGATAGTAGTAAAGGACCTCAGATGATGTAGCTATGAACTATAGTCACGCAAGGTATCCGCAGATAAGCGTGAACAAGATTTGTCGTCTTTCGAAGCCTAGCCACTTGTGTCACCACTGGGCGGAGAGCTTACTGGTGATGCCAATGTTTCCCAAGTCATCACGCAATTATAGGCATGGATTAAGCCATGGCGTGGCGTTGAGTCATAGCAGTCATACCGGGGAGTATATATATAAGATAAGCTCAACTATGATGTTCCTCGCGAGCATCTCATAGCACGCAATGTGAAGCCAAACCCAGGATAGATCTGTACAGTAAAACCGCTATCTCAAACTATGGTGTGGCAAGGTGGAAGAGGTCGTCCCAGGTAAAAAGTGGACTCGGATTTGGGGCAATTACATGACGAAATGCCCATGTCAGGTCTCCAGAGTGGTGCTGGTGCCTCCTTTAGGATGCCTTAAGGGTATCGGCGAAGCGGGATGCGGCTGAAGAGATGTCGCCATAGCCGGTCTCCATCTCTAAGTATACGCAGATTTAGTCTCGATTCCCAACGTTAGGACGATCCGTCCAATCAGGGCACCGGCCTTGCCGGCTAGCGCAGATGTCGTGATCGTCTTCTAAAATTTCTCGAACGGCGCTTTCGTCCCAGACAGCCACACAAAGGCGGCCTTCCGCTGGCGCTCATTGGTTGCTCCGGCAAGTTGCTCCCTATTGTCATCGGCGTAATATACCGAAGCGATGGAGCCTAGAAGAGAAACGGGGATATGGATGGAAGGAGAAAAAAACTAGGCATTGCATTTACTGTGTGGTGTGCTCGGGATCTGATTAGTCAGTTAGAAGATATCTTGCAAGTGCCCTGGTGCTATTACAAACCCAGATGAGACCAAACGTGTGCGCCTAAACAGAGATCGAGTTCTAATATAGTTCCCCCCGGAGTGCTCTTGATTTTGCAGCTTCACACTTATTTTCTCTCTGCATCACATCATACATCCTCTAGACTTCTACCATACCTCACACCTATATACCTATCTAACTACTATAATCATAGACAAACCGGTTCTCTACCCACTCATCAGTATACACCTCCAAGATAGTCAACATCCTGTGCTCACCTGCCCCTGCTCCTTAGTAGAGCTCAGCATATAGGGCACTATACCCCTCAATCTCTTCACACGTACCCCGTCCGAAGGACAACACATATCCCCCACATATCTCTGCGATGGACTCGACATCGTACTCATCCCAGACCTCCTCACCTCGCCTACAAGCCTTTGACAATATGAAGATCTCGGAGAATGAAGAGATAGAATCCGGCTACGCATCAGCGAGCTCGTCCTCATCTCTCGCCGGCTCCACATCCAACCTCCCACAGATATCTTTCACCAAGCCGCACCTGCGGTACCTAAACCAACAGATGGAGAAGATGACGCCGGTAGAGCGTATACGTTTCTCAATGCACCTATTCCCAAACCTATACCAGACGACGGCCTTTGGGCTCACAGGACTCGTGACTATAGACATGCTCTCCAAGCTTGCAGCATCAGACGCCACACTTCCACCCGTCGAGGCCATCTTCCTAGACACCCTGTACCACTTCCCAGAGACTTACGACCTGGTATCGCGCGTGCAAGAGCGGTACCCAAGTATCAAGCTCCACATCTTCAAGCCCGACGGCGCGGACACCGTGGCCGAGTTTGAAGAGCGATACGGCGAGGGCCTGTATGATTCGGCAGCGGAGCTATACGATTGGATCGCCAAGGTCGAGCCACAGCAGGAGTGGCATTGAAATACATATCTTAGACGTAGCCGCTCTTGCTCTAGATACTGTTTTCGTCAACCTTGAGAGTGACCTCGTCAGGAGATTGGAAAATGGCGAAGGGACTTTCTTCAGAGACCATCCCAGTAGTAAAGGAAAAGGCCACACCGTACCCGACACTCCGGCGGAGCGGCTTGCTGCGGCCCTGCGTATTGCTCTAGGTACTCTCAAAGTCGTCCATAATGGCGATTTGTTTCCTTTGCCATTGCCACCGCATCCCATAACACACGTTCCTCCCAGCCCGGGAAAAGTGATGCTATGTGAACCAGTAGCCCAGGGAATCCTAGCCCCAACCACTAGAATCATCTTAACGCGTGGTCATTCTCAGTCCAAACAGGACCGTGCCGCCATCACCTCCACCCGAACCCTCAATGGGGATAGCCACGACGACGAAGATACCGCCAATGACCAGTTCTACTCGGCGGCTGAGGAGCGTTACAAGACAGATGTGGCAGACGAGAACTCGGATTTCGTGACAGAGACCGAAACTGAAGCCTCAGAAATCGAGAATGAAGACAATTTATCAGATGATTCTATGGATGATATGATTTCTCTTTCAATACCCACCTTGCCGACAACCAATGTTAGTGGTATTTCTACCATGCAACCGGGGACTCCTATGACTATCGGAACAATTGGGCGTGGTAGAAAAACAAACGGTATTCACACCCCGGGGTCTGTGTTCTCTAACTTTACAGCTACAACCGCCCGTCCTGATCGTCCTAAAGGCCGCCTTTTCAAGGCCAATGGCTTAGTCAATCCGATCCCAGTCGAATTGCTTCATCCTAGACCAACAGCCGAGGACGACGAGGAGGCTTTCATTTTCGTCGATATCAACTCTTTAACTCGGATCGGTTGCTTCTCGGGAGACTGGGTACGGGTCGAAGCAGCTGAGGAGCCACCGATGAATGGAGGAGGGCTGTTTGGATTGGGAAGTTTCGGAGACTCAGATAAGGAGCCAGATTGGCGACCCGCTAAGATCTTCGGGCTCCCTGATGGTTATTCACGCCGACCCATGACGAGAATCCCGAGTTCGAAACACGAACCCGGAGGTAGACGTTTGTCTTTCTTTGAATCCCAGATACAAAAACCAACCGGTCCTGGGGCTCATATGTCCCCCCTCTTGCTTGCAAACTTGGAAAACACACCTTATGTTCGCCTGTCTCCCTTGAAGAGACACGCCTATCCGTTAAGGCCCGGGCAACCCAAAATCACCAGCGCATCTCGTCCACCTTATGCTCGAGATGTGACAATACAACAAATCCGAACTCCACTTTCTTCAGAGAAAGCTTTGCAGACAGCTATCCTGGGTGGCCTGAAGAGCCATTTTGCCCGAAGGGTACGCATTGTGAGAACCGGTGATGTAATTGCTGTGCCTATCGATACACAGCTAGGGAGAACTCTGCAGGAGGCTACAGGGTCGAATGACGGGCATGCCATCGACGACCTCTTAGCTATTTCCGGATCAAATAAATCTTCACCCAGCACTGCGTCTAAAGTTGATGCCGCTGCCTGGTTTCGCGTTAGCCAGATAGTAAGGCAAAAACCAGAAATACCAGATGATGAGGATGATGAAGATATTTGGGGAGCCGTAGCTTGCGTGAATATTGCTTCAACCCAGATTGCGCAGTCTGGTAGCACTACATGTTCTATTCCGGGTATAAAGGACAGTAATTGGCCATTTTATCTTCACATTGAGCAACTCCCTCAGACTACGTCGATGGGACAAACCGCAGCCCTCCAGCAGCCGTCTCAAAAGTTTATATCGCCTCTAAGGAGAAGACTGAGAGAACTAATAGCAGCTGCGACGAGCAAACGAGCCATACACTTAAAGATGCCACCGATAGCAATCTTGCTTGTGTCAACTCAACGCAACATCGGGAAAGCAACGACGGCAACGAGCGCTAGTTCAGATATTGGCCTTCATACTTTCACTATTGATGCTTATGACATAGTCAATGAAAGCGGTGCCGGCGGCAGCGATGTTAAGACCGAAGGTTTCCTGAAAGCACGAGCTGATCGCGCGATGAGTTGTGGGCCCGAAAATTGCACTTTGCTCATTCGGCACGTCGAAGCTTTAACGGCAGATCGAATGGTAACGGCCGTGAAGGAAATTCTCGCCGACGCGAGAGTCTTGGTCGCTACGACTACTGAGGTAGATAAAGTGCCAGATGGGATACGAGGTCTTTTCACACACGAAATAGAAATGAGTGCGCCTGATGAAGGTGAACGTGAAGGTATCTTGCGTTCTATCGTAGACAGCCGAGGAGTGTCTTTAGCACCTGACGTGGAGCTCAGCGGTGTTGCTATTAAAACGGCAGCCCTTGTAGCAGGCGACCTAGTCGATGTGGTAGAGAGGGCTATAGTAGCCCGAAACTCGCGCCTCGAATCCTTGTCGAAGAAGGCGTCCAGCGAGACCACGGACATCACCATTCGCGACATACAGGTAGCTGGGGGGTCATCAGCAAGATCTCTTACCAAATCTGACTTCGACATCGCAGTTGATGCGGCCCGAAAGAATTTTGCGGACGCGATCGGCGCCCCAAAGATTCCGAATGTGACATGGGACGATGTTGGTGGTCTTAATAATGTCAAAGAGGCCGTCATGGAGACCATCCAACTGCCATTAGAACGGCCGGAGCTGTTCGCCAAGGGCATGAAGAAACGGTCCGGTATTTTGTTCTATGGTCCACCTGGAACGGGCAAAACACTACTTGCGAAGGCTATCGCAACAGAGTATAGCTTGAACTTCTTTAGTGTCAAGGGCCCTGAGCTGCTAAATATGTATATTGGTGAGTCGGAAGCCAATGTTCGCAGAGTTTTCCAACGCGCGCGCGATGCGCGGCCTTGTGTTGTTTTCTTTGATGAACTAGACTCTGTGGCGCCCAAGAGAGGCAACCAGGGTGACAGCGGCGGCGTTATGGATCGTATTGTATCGCAGCTCTTAGCAGAGCTTGACGGCATGTCCGGTGGTGACGATGGGGGAGGCGGTGTGTTTGTCATCGGTGCAACCAATCGACCAGACTTGCTCGATCAAGCGCTCCTACGTCCCGGCAGATTCGACAAGATGCTTTACTTGGGAGTCTCCGATACGCATGAAAAGCAACTCACGATAATGGAGGCCTTGACCAGAAAGTGAGTTCCCAGCCCTCCGTGGAAAGAAATGAAGAAACCAACGCTAATTATATCTTGTAGATTTACTATCCATCCTTCTGTCTCATTGGCCACTGTTGCTCAACAGCTGCCATTTACGTACACGGGTGCCGACTTTTATGCATTATGCAGCGACGCGATGCTGAAAGCCGTCACGCGGCAAGCAGCTGCCGTTGACGCCAAGATCCGAACTCTCAACGCCAATCGCCCGGAAGCAGCACACCCGATCTCGACTGCTAACTTCTTCGACCACTACGCCACGCCCGAAGACATTGCTGTCATGGTTACTGAGAAAGACTTCCTAGACGCCAACCGAGAGCTTATTCCCAGCGTCAGCGCCGGTGAGCTCGCCCACTATGAACGGGTTCGCGCCACGTTTGAGGGTGGCAGAGAGAAGCAACAGCAACAAAAAGGAGATTCCGACGCGATGTTATCTCCTATGTCGCCTGCGCTTGACGGGCCGATTTCAAAGGCTGGGAAGGGCAAAGGGAAAGCTGTGGGGAAAGGTAAGGGGAAGACGGTCGCCACGGGCAGTGAAGACGAAGAAGACGATGACACAGACGCGGAGCAATATGCTAGTTACGGCGGCGTCAATGGACGGGCGAAGGGAAAAGGGAAAGCAGTTGCTCAATTCCAGGATCATACGGCTAGTGATGACGACGGCTTGTACTGAATGTAATGAGAGAAAAGATCTGTCGAAAATAGAATAGGATATACCAAGTTACTTGAAAGATCAAACAAGTCAAGAATTATTCGACGTCGATATTGGGTTAACTCGACCAATTGTGAACTTAGTGATATCACCCATATGCCGGGTAGTAAGTTTGGCTAGTGTGGCCTTCGTATTGAATATCTCAAACTCCATGTAGTTAGCTCTATCTGCGTTTTTATGAGGGGAACTAGGCAGGAGGCTGTCAAATTGAAATTCTTGATTCCGATTATCTCAACTCAGGAGATAAACTTCGAGGCATATACAAGAGCGTTCGGTGATTACGTATTATTTGTCATGAGAGGAGAGCACGCCGCTCATATCTAGAGCTTTCAATTCCTTCGGGTTGAGTGGAGGTATCCTATACTAGGCTCATCAATTATTAATTCTTTGCTTTCGGTTTCTTTGCATCGTCTTCACTTTCTTCATCCTCGTCATCGTCCTCGTCCTCATCATCCTCATCGTCTTCCTCGCCCTCATCGTCATCATCCTCGTCTTCGTCCTCTTCTTCATCCTCTTCCTCTTCATCATCTTCATCCTCGTCTTCACTATCCTCCTCCTCGCTACTATCTACCTCGGGGATCGCCTCGGCCTTTTCGATAGCGGCGATCTCCGCCGCCGACGCGCTCGCGACGACGGAGCCGCGATGTTCCGTGACGGTAGCGTCGAGGCCGCGACTCGCGCCAGCATCCTCGAGTGTTTAGCCCACATGCCACGTATGTAGCTGATACGCGAATAGTTCCAGCCGACCTCGACCTTGCCCTCAAAGGCACTCTTGAACTTGTATTGGATATTTCGGGATTTCCCCCGCTGCCATGTCTCCATAGCCGCTTCCACCTTAGGCACCTTGAGGATAGTGCCGCCTCGAGAACCGGTGGCATTCCCTACTACGTGCTCGACTTGGATATCTTTGACTGACCTAGGCGCTTCGGGCCCTCGAACGCTTGCCAAGCCGATCCGCAGCTGGCCGAGAGTAAGGCCAAGAATGCTGTGAATCCGTTCCTCCTCCATACTTGCCGCAAATCTCGCCCGCGCATTAAGAGCCTCCAGTTTGAAGACCTGGTGATCGGAGAAGGTGCTGGGGAAAATGCCTAAGTTTAGTGCCCTAAGCGTCACTACGACGTCGGTGTCTAGAGAAATAGGTGACTTTGTGGCTTTTTCATCCGCGTCTATTTTGATGACAGGGGCCGTTTCTACCACAGTTTGACTAGCCACTGACCTCCGCTTCATATACTTCTCGATATCTCGCAATGATGCCTCATAGTTGGCTTTGCGCTCCTGGATGAACTTCTGCATGGCTTTCCAACACGCGGCCCCCTGAGCTGCGGATGCAACGATGCCAAAAACTTGAACAGCTTCTCCATCAAATATGGCTACAAGGCGGTCCCCAGACGGACCTTTGTGTTGGCGAACGTTATACATGAGAAATTCCATGGTCGTTATGTCCGCCACGAGGAAAGCTTGGTAGTCAAAAGCAGCCTTTAACTTGAACTGGTTAAAACCGACTGATGCCTGGATTTTCGGCGTCTCATTTAACGCTTGCTGTCGCTCAGGCCATTCTATCGAGGTCCGGAGCTTGAAACTTTGAAGTGTAACGAATCCGCTTAGTCGGCCGTCGCAGTTAATACCGATCTCCTCAAATCCTAAACAAAGATTTTGTTCCCAGTCTGATGTCTTTTTGGAGGATATCCAGAAATCTTTGATAGCAAATTCGGGCTTGCCGAGCGACTGGCCGAGGTCGACGACAACATCTAGGGCACTGATGGAGATTGTAGCCGTCCAAGGGAATGCAGCTGTAGCTGCTACTTGTTGGTACCTTTGAACAAGGTGAGCTTGAGAAGTCGGCTCTCGTGTCGCCTCAGGCACAGGTGCTGTTGAGCTCCGTCGAACCTCTCTTGGGATCCAAATCTCACGGAAAAGCAGAAAGTCGTGGACTTGTCTAGCATTGATTGCCACTTTCATCGGGCTCATTTTAATGATGGCGGACAAACCACTCGTCCCGCTAACGTGCTTGCTGTTCATTAGTGAGAGCACAATCGAGTCAACATCGAAGCTCCCGGTGGACTCTCGGGAATACACATGTTGCACAGCCAAGTGAATCTTGCTGAAAGTTCCGGATAACGCAAAGAAGTTGCCATGATCCGCAGAGTGGACTGTATTCACGGTCATGTAGATATCGTCACATCTTGCTGTTGCGGCGACTCTGCCGATAGGCTGGCAACTAAGCGTAAACTCTTGCTTGCAGATACGTAAACCGAGGTTTAATTTGATACGTCCGAGAACCGTACTCGGGTCAGCGGTGAGGATGCTGTCCTCATCGTTTGCTTTTGACTTTGGAGGGGTTTCCTTCTCCATCGCGGAAGCCTTAGGGGGGTTATCGCTGACTACCTCCTTGATGCTCGACGATATGTCCATAATTAGTGGGACGACGGTGGGCAAGAGCATGTTACGGGACGGCTCGATCTTGATTTCCCCGTGCAAGCTAGCGACTTCTTTACCATCATCCCTATACTCGGCCTTCCACGCCAAGCCCGGTGTTCGGAGTGCCGTATTACTTCCAGCCCCTTCGGCACTAAACTGTCCATACTTTCCGGCCAATGCATGACGGCTACCTGTTTTCGATCTGGTTGCGTCAAACTCTTCGTTTTCCGAGTTCTGCCCAGACAGGTACACCACGGCACCGGCGAAGTCGGCGTCGAGAAGCACAGACTCCAGCCTTTTCCTACCGAAGAGGGAACGGCCTGTCTCGGCTGCGTCCTTCGCTATTTTATCCTTGTCACCGTCCCGTGCCATTATTGGTGCCCAATGCTGCGAGGCGCGTTGGACGTTGTTGATGGACAAGGTGATTGAATCCTTGAGATGTGCAGCTGGGACAATGAAGCCAGATGTTAGACGAAGGTCTAATGATTTGCCTACTGCCTGGAATGCAAGTCGTCGGGCATCCGCAGTAGAAACAAAGGCCACATTAAAGATCATTTCGGGTAGTAGCGCAGAGTTTGACGACCGTTGGGACGTGTTTCCACCCGAGGGGACCATTTGAAGTTGAAGATCCTCAATAGTTAGCCGAGCCGAATTTTGATTGCGGGTGGCAAATTCTATCATCTTCACAGATAGGTATAGATCCTCTTGGCCTACTAGCAATCGTTCTGGGCCAGTAGTAACGAGCCAACCAATTTGGATGTTGCGGACCTGGAAGGTATACATGACAGATGCTAAGAACGAATCGAATAGATCGCCGTCAGTCTCTGGAGTCTCGTCGTTGATGGCTATCCTGGGTTTTGACTGCCTCAACTTTCGGAGATATTCAAGTTCTTGCGACGTATCTAGACCCTTAAACTTATCTCTCATGTGTCCTAGGACGTCCACGAAAGTCGACACAGTATCTGACGAGAGATTGACCGACAATCCGTCCGACATAAAGTCAAAGGCTCTCAATACTTGGCCATCTTCGAGTTCTCGAGTGGAGGCGGTTATCAAGGCACCAAAAGCGAGATTACCGCAGGACTTTATATCTTCGTCGGGCCCTTTCCTGATATCAAACCCAATTTTCCGGACGTTCACATGAACTTCAGGATTATCTAATATGATAGAGGATTCTACCTTGTTTGCAACTTCAAGATGAATGCGATCGAGGAAAAAGGAAAGGTGCGCAGAATGTTTGGGTTTTGATTTAATCGGCGCGGTCCCTGAAATCTTAATGCCAGCGAGAGTCGCGTGGACATTGTATATCAAATTCGAATCGCCCGACTTGGAAGCAGGAGGCTGGGGCGTCGAAGGGCCAAAAAGGCCTTGTAAATGGTCTTGTATAATCTTACCCTGCTGCTGGAGTTCGCTGATGGCATTGGATATCTCGGGCCTATTGAGGGCGGTGAGAAGACTATACACAGCCGACACGTCAAGCTCTACGAGCTCTAAGGAGCCGAACACTTCAATTGATGGCTCTCCAGGCGTGCTGTGACTGATTATTCGACCATTCATGGGAGGGATTCGAAGCAAAGATATGCTCTTAGGCGTATTAGCAGACCTGACTTGCATATCATGAGAGTTTTCTTTGATGTCAAAATCAAACGTGAAATGTTTGCCAACATCGGCTGCAATTGTTGAGCGTGACACTGTGCCCCTTATCATATATGTCAAGGAATGTAGAAGGGGTAATGTGATGGTGTAAGAGTCCAAAAACATTGCTAGGTTAAGCGAGAACGATGGATTCGAGTTGGTAACTGATCGCTTCGTAGGTGGCGTTGAAGGCAGCTTGGCTGATTTCTTCTGTAGGTGGCGGAGCTGGGTCGCTTCGTCTATGATCAACAAATCCGCTACCTCGGCCAAGACAATGGGGTCCTGGAGGATAATAACGTCGAGGCTCTGGCTGCTCGCTGCTGCTCTGACGGCATGCCCAGCAGAATCCCCGGCAGGCAGTGACTCATGCGCAATAATGACACTTGGCTTGTCAAGACGCGTGGCCGCTAAATGCTGCGAATGGCTCAAAATATCTACAGCCGCTGTATCACAACTAAGTGCAACGTTGGTATCCATCGCACCTGGCTTAGGGTGTCCATTCACAACGGATAGCTTGAGATTTTCACATCGGGGTTCAATAGTTAAGTTGATCGTATCGAGCGATATATCACCTCGGTCCATTACGAAAACAAAGTGCAGTGGTTGCGACGGTTGATTGTCTGCCGGGGCCTCCCGGTCAGCACGTCGATTGTCTTCGGCCGGGTGGGCATCCAGCGCTGAGTATAGAGGCAGTAACTGGTCTACAAGCTCAGTAAGTTCCCACTTGAGGTTTATACCAACCTGCCTGCAATGCAGATCGGCGAGAGTTAGCGGGCCTTGGGAAATCGTGGGCTGATTAGGCCTATCTTCTCCAAAGTTACGTTTGTTAGTGACTTTTGCTGTGATATCCAGAATTAATATCTGGTTGCTCTTTGGGCCCGGGTCGTCAAGGCCAAGTCGAAGCTCATGCACTTTACCCATAGCCATCCAAGCGAAGTGGTCTGAACGAGAGCGCTCCTCGGGACGCTTTCCGAAGATGTTATCTAAAAGCACAGCATGGCCAGTGTCCTCCAGATCCCAGCTTCGCCAATGGTCGAAAGCGGCCACGACCAATTCCCTTACATCTTGTGGAATTACCATTGAACCGCGTAGACAGTCCCGTATAATATTATTCTGAGAGTTTGGTGTTAAGGTGGTCCACATATGGCGTAAGCGTGTAATCAATTTCCAGGAATCATAGGTTCGTAAATGTCTCGTGGCTGCCCTTAAAACGGCGGAGGGTCGAACGACAAAAGATGGGTCGCCCACTTGTTGTCCTTCCACCGTAACGCAGTGTGTGAAGTACTTCAAGCGCTCGTCGCCAATTGAAGACAACTTGGAGAACAGTGATCCCATCTCCGACATGAGTGAGCTGGTCCTACCTACAAGGGAGGCGAGGTACTCAATACGACCAGACGACATGCTCATACGGATTGCGCCTACATCGGCCTTGGCATAGTTTACTTCCTGTGAACCCATTGACGCTATCACTCTCTCAACCCCGAGAATTGCGGCATCCTGGGCCTTACCCGAGATGGCCAGCCTTTCGGAAGCAGTGAGAGTGATCGCCGCAAGTTCGAGGTGGAACGACGGTAAAGGTTTATCTGGTAAAAGAGTGCCATTGACCGTAATGCCGCCTTTTTGAGATCGAAGGGCGAATGACAAGTCTTCGAACGATAAACCGTATTGGTCTTGTTGCTGGGGGGAGTCGTCCGCCGAAGAATTGTTCAGAAACCGGACATGGGAGTAAGGCAGTTGCAGAATAATATCAGTAATAGTACCCGCAATTTCCCCCTGCTTTTGCATCGTAAATATATCCGATATTGCTCCAATCTGTAAAGTGTCGAGTAAATCTTCCGGTTGGGTTGGTTGAAATGCCTTAATAAGAGCCGCTATGGAGTGTAGCGACGCAGCATTTAAGAAGAGGTTTATACCGGACGGGAACTCAAAAATTAAGCTTTGGTGAGAATGGTCTTGTGGGAACTGCTCGGGATCGACATCATCCAAATTAAAATTGGAACTCCTTGATTCTCCGTTCTTTTCGCTATGTTCGGCACGTTGGGTTATCCCACTTGATAAGTCAAACTGGGCAGCTTCTAGGGGGAAGTACGGCGCAAAGAATTGGCTCGTGATTCTATATGCAGGATCTTTTCTATTAGAGCTGCTTCGAGGAGCTGCTAATGGCGAAGCCCGACTGGGGGAACGGGAGTATTCATGAACAATTCTTTTAGAATCGCTTCCGGAAGTGCGGGAGGGGCCAGAGTGGGCAAAGGAACGCTCGGCGGACTGAGAAACTCTCCGAACTTTGGACGAGCCTCGCCGAACGCTGTCAGCATCACTCGCGCTTGCGAATGAAAGAAATGAGCTCTTATGACGGAGACGCCTTGATTCGCGTAATGAGTTAGATGACGTGGTCGATCTCTTGTCGTTAACAATGGTAGACAACGCTGGCAGTGGGACAGTAGGAACACTTTGGGCAATAGGCTCTACAGGATCAGGCTGGAAATCGTCAAGCACGTCCGACATGAGAAGAAAGTCTGTGCGATGTGTCCGTTGGTCATGGCGCCGTACAAGCTCCTGTTGTAATTGCCTCATGTTTGCGAAGTCATATTTTCTACCAATAAGCGCAAAACGAAAGTCGGTTCGGAAGAAAATGTCTGCTTCGACGCGAGAGCCGGGTCCCAAGTTGTGCCTCGCGGCAGATTCTGATTGAACACACGAAAACTCAAGACGAGGGATCGAGATGTCAGCGCGCCTCGAGTAATGGGTCCTCGCCCAATCATTATAGTTCACTTCAATGGGCCCACAGGAGCATAAGAAAGCAGATTCATCCACATGTAGCCATAGGTGGACGGATTCAGCATAAACGCGCAGAAATGTGATGTCGTGCACTACAGCGGGGGATATCACGGCGTTTTCGTCGTCATCTAGCGAAAAGCCGAATGCTTTTCCGCCTTGAACAAGCGCCGTTAGGAATTCCGTTGAACATTCTCCCGTAATAGCACCGATATTCAAATCCCAATTGCAGTGATAAGTTGGCTCCGATGGGGGTAGTCCGAAAAGGCGATGACCATATACGGTGAGTCCGTCTATAAAAAGTTGTGTTTTTGATACAAAGCTTGTAGGGCTGATAGCCCCCGCTTCTTCGTCTCCCATAGAAAGACTGAGGGGAGTAAAACATAGATCGAGGTCCATATAATAGTTCGTGAATCGAAGATCAACGGCTAGTGACGCAGCTTCGATCAGGGCGTGGCGCCTTGCTGAATATAGATTGGCTGGCAACAAAATCCTCGGGTCGTCGGTTTGAATTGTTAGCATCACGTCTAAATCATTTGACTTTTTCGGTGGAGGCCGATTTGATGTGTCGGCATGAGAACCTTGACCATCAATTCGAAGAGAGTGCTGGTATTCGTCGAGGGTTTTGAAGTGCACGTGGTCTCCAAAGTAATTATCCTTCAGCAGTAGGAAATAGCGAATGAGGAAGCCATATAAGTGGAATGTTAGAGATTGAGCAGTAACGTCGAGGACGAGTGTGTCGGTATTAGTAGGGGAGGTAGTCGTATTGTAATAGTACTTCCCATCGACAACCAGCTTTTCTAGATTCCCTATATCTTTGGATGACAGGAAGGTCGTTTGTGTATTCCACATGGGGGCATGCAACCCAAGACTAAGAGTGTCTGTCTCAATCTTGAACGGCACAGCATTTTTCGACGGGCGAAAAGTATCAAGGTTGATGCGAGTATCTACCTTTAGGCAAGGACTAGACAATATGAGGTAGGTATTCTCATCCATGCTTATAGGGTCATTGATAATATTAACGTCGTTGACGTTGACGTAGAGTTTGAGATTGCGAAGTGTTAAGTTCAATAGGTACTTGAAAGGGGTAAAGAGCAGGTACTCGGATGGTGGGCCGGTACCCCAATCGTCGATAAGGTCTATGAACAGAAACGTGTGTTCTCGCAAGAGGAAGAGCTCCATCCCGTCGCTATCAATATCAAACCTCCAGTTGCGGAGACCATTCCACTTCAAGGGCGTGGAGAGATCGCATGAGATATGTTGGGCACCAGACCTCCACAATAGACCATGATTGACACTGGTTGACACTTCTGTCGAGGGTAAATCAATCTTCAAGGTATTGTGATACCCCGCCGGTCTCGGTAACATGTCCATATTATACGAAACTGTAGCATTTGTTCCAATTTTAATGTCAAGCCAACCATTAGGCCGCTGTTCAGCCGCCGTAGTAGCGGCATATTTCCGATTACGACCCCGATCTCGACCACGCTGTTGGTCGTGTTCTCGCTGCTGTTTCATAGTGAGCGCTTCTTTCTTCCACTTCCAATTCTTAGAATCTTCTCGTGTGGGTATTTTAAGGGTCGCTTCGTCGCTAAGCTCCAGGTAGAAGTTGAAAATCGTAGGTACACGATCCGATCCGATAGGTAGCTGGTTAGCGGGGGCCGCATCTTTACAGAGGCCAGGAAAGAATACTCTCTGTAGTTCGGCCCGTTGTCTGTCCGCCCATGGACCATAATTAATAACTCCCCCCTTTAGGGCCAGACTGATTGCCCAAGCGGGCGGTGCGGCTCCATTCACATAGTCGCTGTGATTCGGGTCTATAGGCAAAGCTTGAGATTGTGCGCTCCTTGACACTTTTGACGGGACGTCCCAGAAAATTTTCAGTGTGCCTGCGGGACTATCGACTACCGTATTAACTGCGGCATAATCGAGGGATGACCATCTCAGCTTATCATCCTCATCATCAGCATTCAGATAGCGGGATAACCCCTGCCAACGACTTAGACCCGGGATAGGTGGCTCTAACGGCGCGATACCAGCCCTGGAGTCAACTGAAAAAGATTCCACTGATTTTCTCCAGTACGGCAAGAGGTTTCGTAGCCGTCCCAGAGCCTTACGGCGTTGTTTTCGGAAAAAGGACCGATGATGGATGTCATTAAAATCTGAAGTTGCCTGTTTCTCTGCCTGTCTTTCCCTAGCAGCTTTAGTCAGTTGGTCCTCCTTATAACCATCATGCTCCACCATCTCAAGGACAGGGTGGTCGAAGTCGATTTCGAAAAGTTGGCGATAGGGATCAACCGTTTGACATTCGGCGGCGTCAATTTCTCCAGAGAGAGACTTGGTCTTCACAATGAGAAGGGACTTGGTGTTGTCGTTTCCCATGACCAGAGCGCCTTTATCGCACTCGAAATGAATTGGGTATAATTGGAGCATCAAGGGGAGGACGTCCTTATTTTCGGCCATATCTCGGTTCTCGGAGCTAGAGATACTGCTAGGGGCCTTGGGGCATCGGATCTCGAAAGCGTCCTTCTCGCCACCATCAAGACTACCTTTCGTCTCTTCTTTACTCGTACGACTATCTGACTCCTTAGAAAACCCGCGCCGCCGCAGTCGAGGCTTTGCAGGATCGGCAGCGAGCTTCTCGTCATCTCCACTTAGCCTAACATGGTAGTCATGGTTACTCCTACCCCCGTTGCTATCATTACTGGCATATGGCAAGGGTTCATCCACAGCGCTGGTCATCGCATTGAGTATTGAATCGTACGCAGCGCTTCGATTATACACAAACCATTCCAGCCCGGACACGGCGATATTGATACGGCACGGCAGCTTTTGTCGTCCTTCGTGGGCATTAGAGGAGACATCCTCTCCGACACTTGAGGTCTGCTTGGTAGGGTAAATCTGAGCATCGCGAACTCTGCGCAACCAATATGACCAGGTGATATGGCCATTTTGTATAAGTATGGTCTCGTTATTCCCGTGGTAGCGCAGGCCGGTGAAGAAAAGACGGCCGCCGAGTAGAGACAGCTGAAGAGCTTGTATATCGATGTAGATACGGTACCGATGCCACGTATACGCACGAATGACGGAGGAAACGATGGATGCAACTACTCTATTGAAGTATAGCAAGAAGAATACGGCCCTGTGGGAGGGATATAAGTGTCAGAGAGGGCAACCCAAGAGAGTTTGGGGGATAGAGCTCACAGTACTCCCGTCACCACGTTGTACCCAAGGAATTCGCTACGGAAAACGCGTGTCAGCGAGCGCCGACTAGTAGTAGGCTCAGACGGTCGACCTGAGGAGCGAAGAGAAGGAAAGCCTGCCATTACCCATTGAAGTTCTTCCAAGGCATTGCCGTTGAGCCAGGGCTCCCTTGGTCGGCCATGGCGCCTCAGCTCCCCCCCAGAGCCTACGCCAGAAGCTCACACGACCTGCCCTCTGTGTCGGATCGATCACGCTGGCGGCGAAAGGCATTTATGTCGGCGTCGGTATTTATCGTATGGATTGGACTTGTCGTCGTGCCTCAGAGGCAGACACCTAAACAGAGCGCGCATCCCTTGAGTAGGTCGTCAGTAATGAAAGTTCACATGTTACCGGGAAGTTACTTAGGTAGGTTACATGGACATAGTATGCGTAAATCACAGTGGTAGCTTCCTTACATAATGTAGGCAGGGAATAGCACTGTACGGTAGTTACCGTTACCTTACCATACCTCAATGCATAGTATGTATGTACTTACATGCACGCAAGTCCACATGCGTAATTACGTAAACGTCCAGACCGGGGTAATATGCAGGTTTCTTTTGCCAAGAGCGAATGACGATCCAATAGATACGAGCACTTACTGCTAGGCTAGCTCAAAAGCTAGAGTGGGTACAGAATGGTTAGTTAGTTAGGTGGTTTAGGTCTGCTGTCGATTTCACAATCGCTGTATGACAGCATGCCCAGGCAGCTATCGATCTCCCCAATGAGCTCTCCACCATGCATGCCAGTATCTGACCCGCCTACCATCAAGTCCCCCATCTACTAGGTACTTATCTACGTAGATCGATTTCCTTCTCGCCAAACACACATCGACCCAACGCATCTTCCGTCGATGATGTTGCTTCTCCAGTACCTATGCTACCGCTGTTGAAGAAAGATTATCACACACATTTGGCCACGATAGATCAATAGTGGCACGCACTAACGTGGTACCTAGGAGGAGTAGACATGGCTGCTGGAGGGACTGGCGAGAAGTTCACCACGGCGACCACCATCGTCGCAGGTGTCTTCTCGTTGGCCGCGACATTTCTATCTATCGTGTAAGCTCTATATATAGCCTACAAGTTTGTGACGCTCGAAAATGCCGTGCTAACCCGTCTCGAAACAGCTCAATATGGTTTCAACTGTGCGTCGTCGCCTAACCTGAGCCGTCCCATCTCGAGTCTATCTATATTTACACTACGGCAGGAAGAACTATCGTAAACCACTTCTCCAGAGATATGTCGTCCGTATTCTACTCATGTGAGGGTTTCTACTACCTCCAAATGCTTCGGACTATCTTTTTAACATCGCCCAGGGTCCCCATCTACTCCATCAGCTCCTGGGTTAGCATGGTGTCATTGATGGCTGCCGCATTCCTAGACCCTATTAGAGATATCTACGAGGTCCGTACACGCTATACGCTCCATACCCTCCCCTCCCACCCTTTCTCGGGAAGACAACGTGACTAATATTTTCGCGGTCATCATAGGCTTTTACGATCTATACCTTCTTCCAGCTCCTCATTAACTATCTCGATGGCGAACGAGCCCTCATCATCATGACCCACGGCCGCGCCCCCCTCCACCATCTATGGCCCCTGAACCACGTGCTACCTAAAGTCGATATTTCCGACCCTCATACATTCCTAGCGATAAAGCGAGGCATTCTCCAATACGCATGGCTCAAGCCTATATTGGCAGTTGCCGCCATCATCATGAAGGTAACGGGCATCTACAAGGAGGGATATCTTGGTCTGTCGTCTGGCTATATGTGGAGCGGTATTATCTATAACATCAGCGTTACCGTCAGCCTTTACTCGCTTGGCTTGTTCTGGGTCTGCATGCACGACGACCTGCTTCCGTTCCGCCCCATCCCCAAATTCTTGTGTGTCAAGCTAATCATTTTTGCCTCCTACTGGCAAGGCTTCTTGCTTTCCATCTTGGTATGGCTCGGCGCCATCCCTGATGACGTCCCAGAATATACCCCAGATAATCTTGCAGCCGCCATTCAAGATGCCCTGATTTGTATTGAAATGCCGGCTTTTGCTCTAGCACATTGGTATGCCTTCTCGTGGCACGACTACGCGGACAATACTGTTTCCTCGGCGAGATTACCCGTTAAATACGCCATGAGAGACGCATTTGGTGTTGTCGATCTCATTGAAGACTCTAAGGAGACATTTAGAGGCGATAAGTATAGTTACCGAGTGTTCGACTCCAGCGGGAAGATCATTGCCCATGAGGATTCAAGTTCTCGGTTTGCTCGACTCAAAGATGGTATGAGATACAAACGCGGAGGTGAAGCCAAGTATTGGATTCCAAAGCCAGGCGAGGTCCGAGGCGAAATGAGCGCAAATACGCCCCTCCTAAATTCAAACGGAGGACCAAGTGGTAGCAAGGCGCCATCTAAATACACAGAGGGTTCTGTTCCCGAAACCGCCTTAGACCCTGACGATGAAAGTCTTTACGGGAAAGCTAGGGAATTAGAATTTGGCGATTGGAACGTAAGTAGCAGCCTGAACTCTGATCTACGAATTGCCTCTTACAATATGCCAGTATCCCGTAATCACTGCCAACGTACCATCTAGAGATCTCTGGATATCTTCAGGTCCGCGAGTATATCAATCATCCACTGGGGCATGGAATGCATCAAGGTCATCCTCATCAATCAGCATATCTAACAAACCGACGGGCCCAAAAAGGGTCAGTGCAGGGCCTATCGAGGCCCAGACTAAGAAAGGGAAACAAAAGGAGACCAAAACACAAGCAGCATCACCACCAGAACCCACGGCGCAAGCTGCCCACGAGTCGCAAAGTAAAGGACCACTCGGTGCACCAGTGCTCACCACGAACGAACCTCAGATATTAGAGGAAGAGGCAGAGGAAGACGACCTTACGGACGACACTTCCGACCAAGATGAGTCGGGCCCTATATACGCCACAGGGCAAGAAGAAGAGTTCCGCAATGTTTGGGGTCATGAGCACTTATAATTTGTCGTGGAAGGTGTTTTTGAGTTTCTTGTAACTTTATCATTAGATACCCCGGTACTGTTTGGGACTTTTCGCAAACGGCCAGCTTCGTACATATCATACACGGCATAGCGAAGGTTTTGTTTCGTGGGACGTGGAATTAATTACAATGACAACTTATTTCTGCAAGCCACTTCATCAATGCAAGTTTGTCGGTGGTCCACGTCCTGATTTACTGCCGTTTATCTCTGTCAAGGCCTGTTAGTCATATGCATCATGTCTTTGTAGTCAAGACGATAGGGGAAATGGTCGCATTTTGGTAAAGAATAAGCATATGTGCTATCGACGCTCTATGTTATGCTATATACAGGTCAGAACTCCTTCATATCAAGAGTCTCGCCTCAGCCCGACTCACTTGCCGGGCTCGGCGGCGGTGCACCAGTAGCCCAATCCGCAGGTTCAGG
>JAPUUL010000316.1:0-20908 GCA_029590625.1 Lasiodiplodia mahajangana
GCGGCCTGTTGCTCGCAGTTGGTCTTCGACTCGAGGTCCCGAAGGGGGTCGGCACCGGCCTTCTGTTGCGTCTGGGTCACGGACTCGGAAGTGACACTGATCTCCGTCGTCTTCATCGGGTACAGTTCGTACAATTTGAATATGTCCAGCTCATTCCCACCAGTACTGCTGCTGTCAAGTTTACGCAGCTGTCTGCGCCTCACGAAAATTTCCCTCCCCGCTCGTATGTAGCTACTCGGAGTCAGTTTTTACCATTTCCAGCGGACTTGGAGTGATTTCCGAGGCTTCTACTTGAAGGTTTGCCGAAATGGTAAGAAAATGGTGCCGGGGGTTACTCACATNAAAAAATGTAGCTAATAAAATAACCCTACATAGTGTTAACACGATGATTGTATAGCCATAATGCCTGTAGAGTACTCACCAGATTGGCCCGTAAAACGTGGCGATTCGCAAAACATCCCACGAAGAACCAACCCAACACCATAAAATTGCATTCCCATATATTCTCCCTTTGGACGGGGTCGATATGAAAATATAGGCAAGCGCCGGAGGCAGTGGTATGCCATAGCAGATCAAAAGATACCACTTCTCCATCATCTTAAGTTTTTCGGCATCGAATTTGTAGTAAAACGTTAAATAGACATTGAATGCCATGGCCAGAGCCCATAGAGCGTCCGATGGTAAGAACCTAACACGCGGTGGAATTAGATGGGATGAGAAGAGAAACCGGAAGACGATAGGCGTACTGTTGGATTAAGAAGGCCTGGAGCTGGCACCCAACCGAATTCTCGTGGTCGACGTAAGCCCTCGCGATGAGCGTCCCAACATTAACCAACATATTACCAAAGGATGCATAGAACACAAGTCGGTTGATAGGCTTGCGGAAGGCGTTCGAAGATATGAAGGTGACGATGATGAAGATACACCCTGTAATAGATAGGACCGATCCGATTCGCTCGATAATGGTGATGGCGTTCACCACGCCCTCAGGCGGCAGCGTAGAAGTTGACATTGGGAATTGCGCTTCATCGATAATAGCAGGTATTCGTGAGGGAGACACGCCAGGGCAAAAGGAATCCTAGTTGCACGTTGTTCTAGTTGAAGTTAACAACAACATCATCTGCCGGGCTATCTAGACCGAGATCGAGATTTAGTACTAGAGGATATAGACGGTCGTAAACCCAACACGGCATAGGAATCGTAATTAATGGCCCAGGAAACCGTGATCACATAGCGTGTCGTTCATTCAGGGTTTATGCTATCGATGGCACGTGCAGTCAAGCAATAACCGAGAAATGTGCTTAATGGTATCTCGCCTATGGGAGAAAAGTGTGGTAGATCGCGGAGATCCCACGCCAATATGTATCGATGGCGAATCCCCGGAGATGTAAAATAATGATAACTGGAGGAGGGGCCCCGGGTTACTGCCCGGTACACAGACGTTTTGCTCGAAGCTTAGCAAGTTGCTAGTCTCTGAGGAACTGGAACCTGATAGCTCTAACGTCTGTCCTTGATCCCTGATAGTGCAAAGACTAACTGTTAGGTTGGGGGGCCGTTAAGGCGACAAGAAGCTAGTCTGGAGAGAACATGACTAAGGACCCAAGTAGTCAGTCTGCACTACATACTATGTAGGGAAAGGAAACAAGGTGGGTAGGTAATGATACCGGAATGATGCTGGAGGAAAGCCGTGGACTAACTACAGTAGCATGTATGTATACATAAGCACTTGAGGTAGAACTACTGTAGACTACTCCCTACCGTATGTACTAAGAGGGTCCTTAATGAATAGATGAATAATAATCTGCACAGCACGGACGGACGAGAGGTCTGTCTTCTCGAGACGTATTAGAAACAGGCTGTTCTACAAGGGCGCCGAGCTGGAATATCAACCAATGAGCGTCATTACTACTGTAGACAGGAGGCGATACATACCTCCTCGAATAGGGCAAGTAATCCGGTGTACGAATCTGCGCATTGATAGAGATCATGCTATCATTTACGGTCAGTGTTACCTGCTTAGCTCATACCGACACAGATACAGCTTGGCCATCCTATACCGCGCTGTGCCCGAGAGATCCCCGGGTTTCCTACTGGCCAGTGGTGGAATTTGTGAAGAGGAAAAACATACTTATCACGTAAGATAGCTACATAACAACAGATGAAACTACTACTAGATACTAGGTTAGGATAGCCTGGACCGGGTCTTATCCCGTTGCAGTTTGATCTACCTAACACCACGATTATTATATGTACGCAAGACGCACGAGGATCCCCATCCAATGCGACTAGGCCGATGTGACCTCAACTGATACCCCTGGCCTCTCTGCCCTGGGTCTCTGCCACGCCATGGGCACCTGTGCATTGAGGATGCGGGGAAGTGGCTCAGCTATGCCTTCTTGAGTCGTAGCATCATACTACTAGTATGAACTTCGTATGAAGACATAGCTAGCTATAGCTGTACTATCGAACTCAAAATGTAAAGTGATGCCAATCCCTACGCTTTCATTTGCCATTTTTGCGCTGTTTAACCCCCTGATCTATCAATTCGGGCCTTCGATCGACCCAGCAGCAATTAGAATTTATGTGATTGGTACATACCTAATGCTTTGATTACCTAGACGATTCTAGAATGTATGTATGGTCTCTGTTGCACCGGACTTCTAATGCGTGCCACATGCAGTGGACACAGCTTAGTCTTGTGCACGGTCGACGCACCCATGCGCATTTCAAATTTGTGCCCTGATCTACGCATACCTAGCTACTAGCTATTTAGCTAGCCCAGCAGCCGTAACAGCTCCGTGCCCCGTGTGCCCTGCGCCCTAACGCGTTACGGCGAGAATCCGTAATCCCGGGCTTATGGCACTTACATACTTACTAACCGTGCTAGGACGAAACATCACAGGCACCAATATCCGGGGATAACATCACCTGCATAAATAAAACGTTCTAGCTTGAGCCAAGCCGTATTGCTGTGCTCTAGCGTGCAAACTTTACCTACCTACCTAGTCTTTTCGTGGCGGAAAATAAGATGCACGCAGGTGAGCCAAAAAGGTCTGATGTAGGTAGGTAGGTATGTAGTGTATCACCGCCACTTCAACACCGGCTCAGAATGCTTCCAGCCAAGCTCCAGGAAACATGGCTGGCGGTTTGGCCTTGGCAACCCCGTTGTGGCGCCATAAGATCTGACGTGATGGGTAACGTTATTAGGTATTCTATTCTCGACTCTCACTCGCTCGTACGCTCTCTTTCGCCCGTCGGGCAAGTGTTACAAAAGGAACCAAACACCGACGACTAGTAATCGAGTCCCCGGCGCCTCCGGTGTTGGACAAGAGTCTCCTATTGCGGTAGGTACTTGTTAGAATGCTCTTTTCCATACGACTCGCTTCGAGGGATTCGAGAACAACGATGGAAACCGGTCCGGCGGCATTGGAACATAGCGTCCGTAAGGGATACATTACAAGTGCGTACAAATTTGACCAGTCCTTCCCTTCATAAATTTCTCTCTTTACGACAGGTCTCTCAGAGACAAGGTGTATGAGGGGCCAAGTAGATTGTTCAGACCATGTTGTATTACACACACAACCACGAGCGTGCTGCAGACGATACACAACGTCCAAATTTAGAACATGCGATTTACCCACTAGAAGTGGAATAAAATAAAATAAAAGTGTTTCAATCTTATATAGCATTGGGAGCTATCTAGATTAAGGCCGTGGACGACTCTCGTGACACTGCAGCGCTCTTGGAAGACTATTACAGCGATCGCATCATATTACACCCTTAGATGCCCGATCCCCTTAACACACCTAGCATAGCGACACTATCACGTATCCAGTCTATAGACTCCTGTAAGTAATCCTCTGTTTTCGGGATATGCACGGCGTATGCTTCTTCATATTTAGGCGTTAGAAGACACGTGCAAAAGAACCTGCAAGCTACACGACGGCATGACATCAGACCAACAACTACATACACTAAGCATCCAGTAAGCCTATATATAAAAAAGCGAAGCCTCAGCCCAGCTGATGTGAGAGCAAGTCTGCTTGTCGAGATCCTGGTCTGACGTGCTGGCGCGGGCCGCGGGCTAGCTCACTCATTCGGCTTTCAACGCCTGCTTGATCGCCGTCGATCACCTGGAAACGTGCGCATCAAGACGTAGAATGCTACATGGGAGTTGGATTTAAAAACGAGCAGTCCCGGACGAGAGGCTGTGATTTACGTTGTTTGTATCGCACATAAGAAGAAGTTTATTATAGCGCGGTAACATTTTGTCGTCTCCCTAGTTGAATTTAGACTTTTGTGTCTCGCAAACAACGGCCGCTGGTAAATATGTAACTTACTTAATATACGGAGCCTAATACTAGAATCCACTATGTACTTACCTATGCAGCAGTCGGCTACGCACGTGAGAAACGAGATATGACGGGCGTGAGACGGAGTTAGGAAAGACACTGCGAACGACAGTCGACATGTTCAGAAAGTAGAGATTGGATACTCGATACCAAGGAGCACGTGGTAATAGATGCATCATCCAACTATCTTTACGTTCCCCAACCGTAAGCTAATTAATTACATATAACGAATTACAGATGGCCAGATACTTGTCGGGTTTAGCCATCAATATTTCGTAGTGTATAGAGAAGTGCCCCCGTTTATCCTACCAGCCATTGCACCTTGAGTAAGGGAATGTGTTGCCGCTAGATCATGACGAGTTTCCCCAATGATCACTTAGATGAAAATTAGTAACGCTACGGTAGGTTAACAGCCAATGCATCAACCCTTACGGCCCAACTACTAGAATATGCACACTCCCTTTGCTAGAAAGCCGAACCACTTACTGGCTCCCGGATTGGGGAGGTAGACGAATTTACACGGACCTGGGCAATAATGGCTGATTGTGGAGAAGATGGTAACAGTTGGAAGACCGAACGCTTAACTATTTCGTCTGCCCTACTTATCTACCTCTTGCATCCTTTCCAAGCAGTGACCTATTTCGACTCATATTTACTATTACTTGGGTTTGATATATGGACGGGTTGGGGCTCGGCCAGACGGTTTACTTATGGTTGTCACTATCCAATAATAATGAAGCACGCTTCCAGAACCGGAAGTCAAACTCACCGCAGCACCTTCAAATGCCGAACGCCCAGTGAACTCAAAGCCCGCCGCCGTGCAATTGGAGTCACTACGAGGGAGAGAATGAACCAGCCCAGTCCCCGAGGTTGTACTATCTTACTCACATATCGTGATGAGAGCCTTCGATGCCGGCCTGGAAGATGCACGTAGAGTTTCTAGGGACTAGGCAAAAGCAGGCTCTAGGTTAGTCAAAAGCCGAAGGCCCAAGACGGCAGAGAAGCCACCTTCTTCGACGACACGCTGGCATTGGCCGTAGATTTGGCAGCCCACGCCAGTTTTACGTTGTGCATACTGTTGATGTTGATTTAAGCATTGATTATTGGATCCGAGCCGACGGCTTAACGTGAAAACAACTTCCCCAAGCAACTAATACCACAACTACGCGTGGCTTGATTATGCCTATTGTTTTTATCTCTCCTAGTTAGACTATATATCAAGGATATACTGCTTCCGAGTCATAGCATCCCATTCTCAACCTTCAACCTCGATACAACAGACTCTTGGCCCCAGAAAAAAAAAAAGTCTAAGGCTTAACCCTACTATGGGGAATCCCATAGCGCGAGAACCGGCCCACCTTTTCTTCCACACCAAATTTCTTTTTTCCTCAACTACTTTCTTATACTTTATACAGCCCTACTCAACCAATCACCAATCACCAATCACGGCCTCGTGGCCCAATGGCAAGGCGTCTGACTACGAGCGAGGGTTCGGAAAATCAACTCTGCAATGGCAATCAGGAGATTCTGGGTTCGACCCCCAGCGAGGTCAGCGTGATTATCTGGCGGATAACTACCCAAAAGTTGTCTTTTTTTTCTTCTTTTCTTTTTCAGTTGTGATATCTTTCATCCAACGAACGTGAGCCCAAAAGTTTGGAGTGAGAGCAACTCTTTGTTCTTCGCCATAAGATAGCATGGCATATCCACGAACATAGTTTAGCAGCAAGCCTCCTTACCCGGACCTGGAAACTTTATCACCTTCGTCGCACACCGAATTTGGGACTGGCGAGGTGCTCCAATCAGGGTTGAGAATATAGATGCATGCATATTTTTATATAGTACAGGTAAGTCATCAAGCGCTCAGAATGAGACAGGTCAACTTGGGAGGATAGCATGACGCATTCGCTCCCATCCCAGATTAACATCCTTTCAAAATAAAATACCTCCGTGGCGTGAGATGCTCATGCATCTCACCGTAATATATGCTAAGCAGTCATACGGCAAAGCAGCTCCTGAAAATGCAACAGTAGGAAATAGTACAGACAGAGATGATAGGCCGCAGAGACGATGCAGAAACAAGAATCAAGGCTTGGCGCCGGATTGGTGATACAAAAGCCAAGAGCATTCACAGAGATATGAATACTCTTATTAGCTTGTCCGGGGCGAGTTCGTGCGGGGCTTGCTTCCGGAATAAATGCAGAATAACAATGAAATATGAAGACAAAGCGCCTTATTGGAAACTCAAACTTGCTGTGTCCTGCCTAGCTTCGTGACATTCATTGCATGCGTAATTATCGTCGAAACCAACGCCCGCAGATTATCTTCTACACCACGCGATTTACAGCTTGCATTGAGTCCATAATACAAAGGCGAACAATGCGCGACCTGAAGCGAGATCAGTAATAGCAAGTCAAAAATACCTGCCAAGACGGCGGATACTCTTGGGATGTTGACTTTGATTTATATGAATGTTGGACTCCCTCGGCCCAAAGTTGAGTCTTCATAAGAAGAAATCGGCGGGGTTGATGTAGCTTCCCCTGTGGGTAAGGGAGCTGACTGAAACACCTCCAAATCTGCGGCGGGATCGAGCACAGAGCTAGAGCTTACACTTCCTTTTACCGGCTGTGGGCTCAGTACTTGGGTGGACTGTGCTACGTAAGTTGGCGATACCAACTTTTCGGGGTTCAAAGGTAAAAGCCTAGGCCGTGGATCGGCACTGTCTGGGCCACCACCCCTAAGTTTCTTCAAGAGTTCTTCGCTATGTTGTTTAGCCAACTTTTCAAGCTGTGCTTTAGGATCCTTATAGCAGGATGTTAGCGGATATCGCAGCGACAATCAGCACGCGTCCACAACCGTCCATGCAGACATACCCAATCGCCCTGACCGGGGACGCCCACTGCAGAAGGCAGGACCAGGTCATTGTTGCCCTCACCGATATTCGGGCCACCACCCCAAAAGTTTGGTCGGTTNGATGGGTGCGGGAGTAACAGGCAGACTGGGGCGCTCAACTTCACTTGGGAAGTCGGTTACCTTGCTCCCTCGCCTTCGCCATGTCACCTCTACGCCTTCGCCAGGACTTGGCAGTCCAATCACGCCGAGCGATTTTAGACTCCTTGACCTTTGGTGCTTCTGCATGGAGTCGACATACCGTTCGATCTCCGGCATCTCATCCCATGCATTGGTCCGCGTGAAGGAAGTCCATGGATCCGACGGAGTGATTTGAATAGTTGGCGTGGTGGGCGTCACAGGCTGGCTGTCTTGTTCCGTTGTGGAAGCTTCTATTACGGAGGACCCGGCTGGTGGCTGCACTTCGAGCTCGGGTTGCGGCGTATCAGCAGATACAACTGGATCGTGCGTCTTTGACTCTTGAATTAATTTAGGCTTCTCGTCGGCAAACACACGAGACGGCTTGGGCCGATTGGCCTCCCAGGGGAAGATAGGCTTCAATGGTTCTGAAGGAGCGGCCGGAGTTGTCTTTGGAACTTCGTACCACATATCTTTCGGGGGGCTGGGATACTGCTGAGGGGCGATAAAGGGTGTAGTACTTGTGGACATCTCATATGTTGTGGCCGGGAAGTTTGCGGCTTCCGGCTTCGATTCCGCCGGGGGTGGATGCCTATCAAGGTGTTAGCAGCTGATGTGTTCTGTCTAATAGGCGGGCTAAAAGAAACCTTTGAGCATCCCAGCTCGACATAGGGGGCTGGAATGGCGGGGGCTCCTGATCTGGCTCATGAGGGTGTATATGTAACCCCTGAGCGTGAATCTGCTCTTGGCCAGTTTCAGCTTGACGATTCCCATAGTCGCTCGAAGACGAAATAACATCGCTAGAAACAAAACTAGAAGCCTCAGGGTGCGGGGTGTCGGCTTTAGATAAGGGTGTTCCGTGGCTCTGAACATCCTGATGCTGGAGGGGCTCGCTGTGGACTACAGTGCTAAGAGAGTCGTAATGATGGTGGGGTTGTTGATCTGGGTGCTGGTCTTGCGCTTGATATGGAGTGGTTGTATGATGATCTTGGTGCTCATGGCCATGGTGTGTGTCCCTATAATGCTCACTGAATGGCTCTACATGCGACCTTTTCGGCTGGTATTCTCCCTTGGTTAGATATTGCACGAGTTCTGGAACAGTTTCTTTTGCTGCTACTATACTAGGGGGCTGGCTAGATGCTAGCTGTGAAGGCTGTGGTGACTTGGAAAGAGTAAGTAAATTATCTAATGCATGGCCCAGACGCGTGGAAAGTCACTTACAGCTACCCGGTAATGTCGATCGTAGACTGCCCACCATCTTCCTGTCATCTCGTCGAACGGCGAGCTCCCGATGCTCGCATGCCGTCCCTGAAACCACGGCTTGTCTGATCCAATAAAATGCACCATGTTGATACTCGACTGGAAATGGCGATAGGCCGGGATATACTGGTAATGAGCAGACGGGGTCACATTGTAGGCGAAGCTTATACGGTTGTAATTGTTACGAAAATGCGTGTTTATGAGTCCTTGATCGGCGCCGTCAAACGATATTCCCCTCTCGGCCATGGCCATCATGGCATAATAGTCGCCCATATTCGGGGTCAGAACCATGACGCCCGTGTTGAACAAGTCGGGCCACCCGATATCGGGGGCTGCCGAGAAGGGGTGTGCGATGTTGAAGAGTTCGTCGGGGGCTCGATAAGCAACGACGTCGGCATCTATGTAGACGATCTTGCGGAACTGGGTCTGGCACCATAGATTGATTTTGGTAAAGGCAGAGTGCAGGTCGGTTCGGTTCATCAACTGCAGATTGGCCGGCTGGGCGTTACGAATCCGAGGCACGGGAATGACATAGTCATAGACCGACTAGCCAGTCGCGTCAGCGCACGATCCATGTGGTTACTTGTTTCCATGGGCATGACAGAGCTCACCTTCAGCTGTGTGATAGCCTCGGCGGATACGCTGTCTAGAGTGACTAGTGCAGCCAGCTTCTTCGTAGTAGCAGCATCGCGTAGGGAATGGGCTAGGACGAGCGCGCCTTGATACACGGCGTCAGAAGTTGTTATACATCATAACAGTCAATTGAGACTGGAGAAACCCTACCAGGCAAGTATGTGTCTGTCAATAGAAGCTAGTAGCGCAAGTAGTTAGATACATGCTGGCGCGAGTTGGTAGACCGTGGCATAGCAGTAGTGATTGACGAACTGTAGCATACACATCCTCTCTCCCTCCGCCCGGCACAGCCATTGCGCGCACCGGGGATGCCAACGGGCTGGTTACGCGAGACCGTTTAAGACGACGAGCACTCGATAGATCCGGGGCAAGAGAGAATAGGGTAGACAAGGGAGAGCGCCGGCGCGGCAATAATACTAGGCGTGGATAGTTACTTATATAACTAATCGTCCATATACTTAGATAGCAAGATGGACGGGGGCGCGTATTCACGTGTTCTGTAAAAAAACCCCAAGGGAAAAAACTGAAACTAAGATGCCGTAGCTCGAGAGAAGCAAGAATAGGGAGGAAGAATATCTAGCCTAGTCGGTTGAAGGGAACCCAAGACACAACGGTATATCGTAAGTTGAATGTCGATATCGATCCTAACGAGGGTGTGCGCATGCGGTAGAGCAATGAGAGGCAGATCGTGGACAGCTAGGTAGATTATCTGCCCAGCACGATACGAGATGGCAAGGGGAGGAGGGGAAAGGGAAGGGGAAAGTGCTCGCGGTGGCGTGGTGGGGAGCGAGTTGGTCATTACAGTGCCCGTGTTGATGCAAAGCTGGTGATGTTGATATTTTGTCCCACTTCCTCTACCTACTGCTACCCGCTACCTACATCTCCTGTACTTACCTAGGCAGGTTAGGTACTGTAGGTTACCTAAGGTATGATACCTAGAAGTACGTACTTATTACCATACTGCATCTATGTATTGTAACCCCGTTTTAATTAGCGTCAGTGCGCGTACCAACATGCTGTACATACCTACTTAACCTCTCGAGGTCTCCAGTAACAGTTGTTACCTAACGAAGGCGATTACAAACTGACAATTTATTAAGTCGTACTCATGTCAGCTCTAACCCACCCGTAAATATTTTTCTTGAGACAAGAAATGACGATGCGGATAATTAGGTGGCTGGCATCCACGCATATACATCTAGTACATAGCCTAGCCAAACACGGAAGCACGTGGAGTCGTTCCAGTCTATATTGATAGATCGATCTGGTGAACTGGTTCGAGACACTGCTAGGCACTTATTTACATCTAGTACATACGTACTAAGTAGTATTACTATCGTCGACCGTTAGCTGTGTTCTCTCTCGCTACGACCATGGACTACGGCCACATCGAGCAGTAATAGAGGCTTCAAGAGGATTACCTATCTAAGAACATAATGTAATTTTTCCTTGCTCAAGGATGCCCCCTGTTCCCCCTTAGTGCATGTAGGTACCTATCCGAGGTGGTACCAGATGTAAGCAGATAGCTCCTTCGCGAACTCGACCAGCTCGCCTCGCCTCCATACGTAGATGTGCTGTGGGTTGGCTCAAGTCTGGCTCGAGATTTAGGATTGATCTCGTCGGTCCATGGTTAGTTTAAAGTCAGTTGAACGGCGCAGTACGGAATACCTAGACAATTCCGTTGTTCTTGTTCAAAAGATCTACCGCCAAAGCCTTGTTAATTCGTTTCTGCCCTAAGGGAATGCCGAGCTATCACCTACCTGGCAACCTCTTTTTATTGGCTACAGATATCGCGTAAATAGATAAGCCGATATCTGCCGAGATGAATGGTTCTATTCTCGTAAAGTGAATAGATCTCCTTTTTGATGCATCCAATCAGAGCCTTTCGTTCCAGATCGTACCAAGTTTTGCCTGGCTCGGCGTCTGGGGAAATTTTTAGGGCAGAAACGAATTAACAAGGCTTTGGCGGTACACAGTAGTGTTTAAAGTCGCTAGCTTGATGTGGAATGACGCATCTAACTCCGCATCTAAACGGCGCCGTCAAATAAGAGATGTTGGGGTTTTTGGGGAACCCCACACTCGTCGGCACCACCCTACCGCAGCTAGGTATGTCTATGTAAGTAGGTAGTTCGTGTCTGTCTAATCTAGACTGAAGCGGAAAAAACTCAACAGTCATCTCCATTGTTCGTGGATCTATATGGAATATCGCTTTATTGATTTCGGCTCCCGCTGTACGTGACGGTCCTGGATTGGCCCGGAAGCCCATGTAAGACGAAATAGTAATAAAAAATAGATGGAATCGTTTGTACCGACAAGCAGCCCAGCCCCGTGCCATTTGCCACACAATCAAGCAAGACGTCAATGGCATTTACTTTACAGCCATAACCCCTCACCGGTGCTATCCGCCACACAACTTCGGGGTCACCTGCCACCTTATGCAGCGTCGATCTCGAGGTTCAGCACCGGCTTAGCTAATAATCAACCCCGACGGAGCACGCGATAGCCCTATGAGTATGCTGTAAACGGATGAAACAACTAAAGGCAAAGGCATCGGCCACCGCTGTTCCACGAATACTGGAAAACATATTCGTAGTGTAGCCTCAAATGAGGGTTAGTATTTGCTAGCATAAAAGAGAGAACCTTTATGGTGCGAGGTAGACAACTCTAGGTGTCGCGAAATTTATATACAAGCCTAGCCGGGAGGCGTTCCACTCAGACGCTAGCGCCTTTTTGATGTGTTACTCTTATCATTTCATGTTATTGTGCGCCAGATGCAACAAATTCCTTCCCAAACTAAGTGGTAGACACAGAGCCAAGCACTTACACGCCAGGTGTCTTACCAATAACCCTTTCACTATTTCCTAGAATTCTCCGATTCGGTGTGGTTTATCGTGTCACCTTGGTGCTGACTATCCGCGAAGACTTGGTTTTTACAACCCTAGATCACAACGAAAAATGTCTCCCCGAATGGATCAACATTCGGCAACAGTCGTCTAAGTTCTTTGGTAACTTTTTAGGAAATGGTATATTTGTTGCGGCCGGTTAGGGATTGCGTCGCTGGTGTGTTGCAGTTTATTCTGTCCGCACACACGTCGCTATTCCGATTCTAGTCCATTACGCGCTGCAGAGCATCACCTTTTCATCCAAATGCATTAGCTCCGTGCATATTCGTGCAAAACGCATCTCGTTCTGACATTGACGGCGTCTCTTTTGCTCCCCCAGCCTTCCTTTTCCGCCGCATACATCAATCCCAGCCCTGATAGAGCTTGACAGTATTTATCACCATGAGAAAAAGTCCTACAAATCTTTCTTGAATGGGTGCTCTGGCTTGTGCGTGGTCTCGTAGTCGACGTGGACGTAAGCTCTCTCGACGTCCGGTAAGTCCTCGAGCTTAAACTGCAATTCTTCGGCCACGTCATGAGTGTCACGGAGCGTCGCATCCGGATTCATCACAACATCGACCTCAGCAATCAGCCGCGGACCTGAGTGGTAGACACGAACAGTGTCGATGCCCTGAATGGCGGGCGAATGTGTTAGACATATGTACGTGATGAGCTGCTGCGTTTCGACGCTAGCAGCGACGCCCACGAGCAGTTTGAACTCCTGGAAGGCCGTGTGAGTCCAGATACAGATGATGATGAGGGATAAGATGATAGAGCCCAGTGGGTCAATCCACCAAACGAGCTTGGAGCCACCGACGGATGTCAGGATACCGAAGCCGTTGATCAGGAGATCGTTTCGATGGTCTTGCCATAGGATGTCAACTTGGCTGTATTTGTCCTTGATGCCCCAGCAATACAAGAACAAGGCGAACTTGGTGCCAAAGGCGATCGAAACAGCAATGACCGACGGTAGGTGGAAGCCGTTGGTGTTCGAGTCGGTGCTTTTATGGGTAGTGAGCTCCTGGATGGAAAAAGCGATGAGAATGAGCGAAACGGAGCCCATGAGGAAGCAAAAGGCAATATTGCCAACATTTTCGAGCCGAGCCTTGCCGGAGGGGAAGCGATTGGCATCAACGCGCTTGACGGCACGATGGGTGAGGATCAGGGTTAAGTTGCTAAAAGGATCGAATACAGAGTCTGCTGCGGTAGTAAAGAGCGACAGCGATACGGAGGTAATGGCGGCGTAGAGTTGAAGAGCAGACAGGATGATGTTAGCAAGAAAAGAGCCCCAGACAGCGATCTGGTGGCGTATGTGGTCTTCGCCGGCCTCCTGGCGGGCTTCTGTGCGGTGTTCCTCAACACTTTTAAGCAGCCGTTCGATCGTCTCGTTCTGGTTACGATAGAAATCAGTGACCTCATTGGGTCGGCTCTTGAGCTTGAGGGTACGGGGACCATCCCGCTTGCGAGAGGTATTAGCTTTGATCTCGTCGAGCTGTTGGGGGGTCTTGAAGGCCAAGGATAAGTTGTAGGGGTCACTGTCTCGATAACGCGAGCTGTCATTCTGGGATTCGACATCAGGCTGGACAGCGGAGTGGCGCGCTATGGTATGGTCAAGCTCCACNGCCTCAACGGCCTCTACAGCAGTGCTGGCGGCCGTGTTGTGAGGCCGGCTAGGAGGCGTAGCATATGCTGAACCATGGGGTGTCATGGGCGAATATGTAGAGCGAGGCGTTGAGGACCTATTCTGAATATAGGTGTTTGGATTGAAAGGAGAAGGATGCATGGTAATGGTATGTGCTAGATTAGGATCCATGCCTAGTAGCTTGGACAAACACTACGTCAAGTCGAAGTTGTAGTACTTCAACAAGATGCTGCTGCTTGTTTGCCAAGAGAAAGGTATCGAGTTTAATAGACTACCTCGTGAACCTAGAGAGCGCGAAGCTGGGTATTCCGGCTTTTTGGTACACCCCCACAAAATAACGTTGACGTCAACTCTCAAGGGTCTCGAGGCGAAGCACATCTAGGTATTAGACAAAAGACAAACAAGGTCGCTTGGCCGTCTGGAAGCGGTCAAAAGAGAGCAGGTCAACGGGAAACCACCAATGATCTACAAGTAAGATGGGGGAAAATCGAGAACTGGCCAAGATCACTTGTGCGAAACTTACGTAGGATAAGCGCAATGACCAAATACCTACACACCTTCTTCCTAAGCTGCCTCCTTGCGCACCTCTGCTCGCTCTTATCTGATCGGCCACCAGAGCTGGGCCAGGCTAGCCCGTGTTGGTTGTAGACTGCCTACAACAGACCAGAGCGAATCAACGGGGTAGAAAGGCTCACGTGTAGAGGAGACACCATACTAGCGTACGGGAGCGCAATCTATCCAAGCTAGCCTGTCGACCATTGACGATCGCGACAAGCCTTTAAGCTCGGGCTTCCATTGGCCATTGCGGTAGTCTGTTGTGGAGCTTGCATTTCGTAGCATTTCGGCTAGGTAGCTGTCGTTAAAGTCTGTGAGAGTTATATGGGTATGTTATGTTGTTCATTGTGGTCGATGAGTCTGCTGCGAGGGAAATTGATGCAAGGCTGTCAACACTGGCCCTGGAGCCGGAGGAAGCAAAACCCTTTTATACCTACATGCAGTTCCGCCTAGATTTCCTGATCCGAGAGTATGGGTCTGTTTCATTAGCCCTGTTTGGTTGATTCCGCCTTATTTATTCGTAGATGACGTTTTACTATCCGTAGAAGAAACTAGCCCTTTTTGGCAGTCCTCCCTACTGTCCCCTTTATAGCTCCAAGCTACACCCAATTTGTAAAGGAAGTAAAGCATCCACCGGAAGGTGATAAAAACAACAGTTAAGTCAGTCAGACTGGCAACCGGTTATTACTTGCAAGTATAAAATATTAAGAAGAAACCTTACCAAAATAAAAGTACTTATAAGTAATACTAAAGCTATGATTTTAAAGAAAATATTTACATAAGTACTTAATTTAGCTAATTTAAGGTTTTTAATTTAGTTTGCAAAACAGAAAACTACTAGTTTTCTTAGTAGAATTGTTGCGGTAGTATTATGAATTAACGAAGGTTAAGCGGTTAGTAAGTAGTGGTATAGCAGGGTTAAAGGTATGGCTTACGTGGGTATTTTGTAGCTTAAGTATTAAAATATGTGGCTTAGTCAGTTGTATTGCAGTAATTATTCCTTAATAGCCTAGCCAACCGTATATTTTGCTTCGTTCCCAAACCTACTAGGCTAAGCTCTACTTTTCTTATAAATTAGGTAAAAATTGGAGAAAATTAAAGCTCTAGTAGGGCGGCTGCTAAAAAAGGCTAGTTTCTTCTACGGATAGTAAAACATCATCTACAAATAAACAAGGCGGGTTGATCCTGCGCACAGGTTCTGTATGTACTCCGTATGTAGATAGATATTTACCATATTGTTCTTTGAGCCATGCCTCTTTTGGCACTAGCTTGCTACCTACCAGAGGGGGACTTAGACTAACCCCACACTAAGCTATACCCCATTGAGTAATTAGGCACATGTCGAAATACACAAGCTGCTGACATTACATTGGTTAGGTCATTGTAATTCCAACCTTTTCACGAAATACGCAATTATTAAAAGCGATGATAGGAATATTAGCATGTAATAGCAGAGCACATTTTAATCTTGATCTTTGAAAATTACAGCCGCAGTTCTATATAGCAAGGCAAATTTAATAAAGCGATGAAAATTGGCCATACATCTTCGACAAGATGCCAAGGTAATACCTACCCCCGCTTCCGCTTCGGAAGGGATGGTAAGAAACAAGGGTTAATGTTGTAGGAAACGAAGTAAGATATCTATGAATATTCGTTTGTTTGGCGCGAAAACAGTGACCAGCGTAACTTCGTGATATTTCTCTGCGTGGAATTAAGCTGTCAAGGCTACAGCGCTTAGCCCAATTTGCTGCTCTGGAATCTAATAAGTGCTCGTACCTACATGGCATATTCAATCCCTCTACTGTTACGTATTACTAAATAGGTCACAACGCAAGTATTAAGCGCCCGATATTCTAGGCAAATTGTTCATGTAGTGTATATATACTAATATCTATATAACAGCCCAACTCCGTGGCTAAACAATGCAAGCAGTATATATACTTTATTCAAGCCTCCGCGGGACTCTTATGCGTGCTTCTTCTAAGCATCAGCCCGTCGAAGTGGATGTGCCTCTGTATTCAACACCCACTTGTCGAGATCAAACAACTCCCAATCGCCGAACACGAGGTAAAAGTATTTAAGCGTCTCGGCAAGCCAGAAGCTCTCCATACTATCCAACTGGTCTGGTTTCGCCATCGTAACATCATCTAGCGCCGCTGACGCATACGACGTGCGCGTGTGCTTCTCGACGGCCGTGAACATATCCCAAGCCTTATCCATCCATTTCGAGTCTCCGGTCAGTCGGTACATGTAGAACACCGACTCGATGGCCTCTGGCCGTAACTGGTATCTCCGGTCATATACATCGACCATCCCTATAGGCAATCGCCGGGCGTCGATAATGTTGGCAATCTGTTGCTCTGTCATCGTCTCGCCCTTTTCACCCGAGCTCCAGTGCTTTTTAATTGCATCATTCCACTGCGAGGCTCAAAGTTAGCATCACTATCCTGAGCGTAGAGGGCCTTAAACCACGTCCTGGTCGAAAGAACACGGTGTTTTGGGGGTAGTTCAAAAAGGAATCTGCTCCAGTATTCACTTACGCGACTGTCGCTCCACTGGCAGGCGTCGTCCTCATTGCCGACACCGCAAGGGACGTAGAAGAATATCTCTGGCCCAACACCTGAAGGCGTACCACTGTACGACCAAACACAGCCGTCGGTAAGCTCCTCGGCGACTTTTAGATCCGCAGGGCGATCAAAGATCTTGGCCGCCATACCAACCATGCCACCAGTGAAACAGGTAAGATGCTGTGTGCGGGGCGTGGTAACCACGACCGGCCCACCATTAGGCGGTTTGGAGACGTGAGCATCCCCAAAGAACCGGATGGGAAGATTGCCTTGATGTAATGCTCGACGGAGGAGATGCTTCTCGGCAACATCGATAAACTTTTCGTACATTTTTCGAGGCTGCTCAAGCGCACCTCCAAGAAGTAAGTACTGCTTCGGCAGATACTCATAGGCGCTATCGCTCATGCCACCGAGCGAAAAGCCATCACCTTTGAAGCTCATGGGCGCTGTAGAGGCGTCAATTAGGACAGGCCACATGCCCGGAAGCCGAGTTTTGCTCTGCGCGCTTTCCAGCTCATCATATATACGTTGTATTGCATCGTAATACTGCATGTCGCCGGTAAGTTGGGACATTTTAGTGAACTCTAGACTTAGAGATCCGATCTCGGCCAACAAAACCGTCGTAGGTGCCCTTTGATTCTTGCCTTGGGCATAGTCTCTCCAGTTAAAACGAGGAATAGGCATTCGGTTTGGGGTGTCGAAAGCCGTCATTAAAAGATTGGCCACCTCGGTGGATTTATTTAGCAGGCTGGGGTATTGCTTGTCGCTTAATTCGTACGCCGCCAGAAATCCGCCTAGGTATCGAATAGTAGTCTCAAATACATTGATATCGCGTGCATTTGTTGTACCAAAATCGATGTCATCGCAAGCTTTTACAGCGCTCTCGAACTCGTCCTTCAGGCCCACAAGCCACAAGGTATCGAGTGAATCCACAAGGGTAGCAGCCCATCCGCCAAAGGGGTCTTTATACTGGCCCGAGATGGGCTTGATCTCGTCATGGCCCCATGCATTCTTCTTATAGCCCGTCCAGCTATGTATGAAACTTTCTTTGACGGCCGCTAAGCGCGTAAGTCGCTCGTCTCTCGAGGCAGCATCCTCTTTCGGCCTGGGGGCCTGAATTTGTGGAACAGGTCGTGCGGGTATGTTCGTGGGCAGTTCGGCGAGGGTGCTGACTTTGTGTTGTATTGGTCGTTGTTCCCACCTGTAATCGCCACGGAACCTAGTCGAGCCGGATATGGAGGTAAACAACCCACTGTCACCCGATCTTTGGGACTTGTAATACCAGGAGGCCAGCACCCAAAACAGCACAACGGCAAGTATTATCCTCACACGGCGCACAGCCATGGTAGGCTAGACCTAAAATGGATCAAGGCTCAGTAGCGCAGAGGTGCCAAAGAGACAACCATTACTCCGGACGCGTATCAGGGCGGGATCGTGACGTAGGCAGGTGGTTCGGTCGCAAGGCCGACGCGGATTAAGGCCGGACCAAGGAACCCCAAAGCACAACCAATACAATGCAACGAATGCTAATTGGAATTCCCAAAGCCAACCGAGAACGGACGTCGGCCCGGCCAAGTGAAAGGCGCAGAAAGCAACGTAAGAAAAGAAGTACCTAGGAAGGGAAAATGCCAAAACCATAGAGATGAAATGCCATTAGTGTTGTCGAGACCGGAGTTCGAACTTTGGGTTGATGAAGACCGACCGGTACGTAGATAGATAGTTCCCCACTCTTCAACTGCAGGCCCCGTGCCTACATAATGTAAGCACCTAATTAGGCCCCCTTTGTGCTATGTACTGTAGGTAGATCTATCCATCGACGTAAGGGGCTGGTTGCTTGTAAACCGATCAATACCTAACTTACTGTCTGTAAGTGAGAAGCTCAGGATCTGATTCGGCTTACATGGCATTCCCCTAAGTTGTTCGGGGACGTTTTAGATACTTACGTACCAACCCAAAGAGAGGTTCAATGAGACAAACACTGAAGAATATTATTAGAGCAATGCACACTGAAACAGCTACTTATGACACAGGGCTAATGAGTGTATCAATCTAAGAGTTTCCTGACTTAAGAGACACCCACTAGAAACCAACGCGCCGGCATTGTTACGAAGGGATGTACAAGTAACGAGCGGTTCATATACCTACCTCCTATAGAACTACCTCGTATGTTGTGCAGCATACATTATGTACAGTACTCACATACGTATATAAGTACCTGTAGCCTCAATTGTAGGTAAAAGTAGGTACTTTTAGCCACGTGCCCCTCCAACCCCACAGCCTGTTACTCAGGTACATACTGCCTTTCTAGGTACATACCTACTCCCTAGATGCGATTATTCAACAGGTGGCATCATTGAGAGGCCTGTCGTTTGTTACCCGCCAATTCCTCCTCCTTCATATCCGTCTACCTACATCTCCTTCAGAGCAAGCCCTCATCTGCTCTACCCAAATCCGCCTCTACCGAAATAATGGGCACTTAGTTGCCCGTAGACCCATCTACCGACCGTCACATTTCCTGGTCTTCCGCTGCTGTGAATCGCCTGTGATGCGCCTCCTTTGGTATGCCGGGGTAAGTCATACTCACCAACACCAATGCCCCTTGGGTAGCCTCGAGCTATTGCCAGGTTCGCGAGGGCCAAGTCATGCTAACATATATATCAATTATCACAGGCCTCAACGGCGCTGGCCACCGGCGTGGTCGGCTATGCCTTCAACCAACGTGCCAATTTCTACTCCGCCATGGTCTATCTATCGCAAAACAACCTCAGCCTCATGGTTCGTCTCCGTCCGTCCGTCTATCCGTCCGCTGTTTTCCCTAGCTATCCTTCGCTCTACCCATGTGCCAGCGCTACCATCTGGCTACCTTGCTAACCCGTGCAACCCGCCTGTCGTAGATCCTAGTTAACCTCCTGCTCCTTTTATACGCTTCCTTTGTCTGGGGCCTGCAACGCCTATGCTATGGCCCCCTCCGACCCGTCGAAATCGAGCAACTCTACGAGAAGGCTTGGTTCGCCGTTACCGAGACCTGCCTTGCCATGACCATCTTCCGTGAGGAGGTCAGCGCCTGGTTCCTTGTCATGTTTACTGCCCTCGTCACCGGAAAGGTGTGGGAATGGATAGGCGAGGGCCGTGTCGAGGTGCTGGAGCAACAACCCCCGGCCAACCCGAGATTATTCCACACACGGCTCAGCATCTCCCTTTTCCTTAGTGTCGCATACGATGCCTGGCTTTTCTCCTACGCCGTCCACGCCGTCGTTCAGCAAGCACGTCCTAATATGATGGTCATGTTTCTCTTCGAGTTTGCTATCCTAGGGACTTGTTCTTCCCGTACTGCCTCCCGCTATATACTGTCATTGGTAGAGGCCGGGATCATAAAGAAGCAGACCCAGGTCCGACTAGAGGAGCGGCGGCGGCAGGCTAGACAACAGCGCAACGACATTTTGCGACGCAGGGAGAGCGACGATGCTGCTCAGGCCGAAGCCGCCCGGCAAGAAGAGTTGCCAGACGAAGAAGATATCGACGAAATGGACATTGAAGTCCCTGGCTGGGAATCTAAGGGGCATTGGATACTAAGCCTTGATCTCATAACAGGTAAGTCATTATATCGTAGGCGACCACATTGTTCTCTGACATATTTTAGACTTCCTTAAGCTTGTTATCTACTCGGTGTTTTTCGCGATCCTTCTGATGTTCTACGGGCTCCCGATACATATCATGCGCGATCTCTTCATGACAGCTCGTTCGTTCGTAAAACGCCTCGGCGCTCTCGTCCGATACCGGAAAGCTCTACAGGATATGAACAAGTATCCAGACGCTACGCAAGAAGACCTGGGCAGGGAGGACACCTGTATCATCTGCAGAGAGGAGATGAGGCCGTGGGACCCATCTGCTGTAGGCGCGGTTGAGCGCTCTCGGCCAAAGAAGCTTCCTTGTGGCCATATCTTACACTTCGGCTGCCTAAAGGGCTGGTTAGAGAGACAGCAAGTATGCCCA
>JAPUUL010000317.1:0-20879 GCA_029590625.1 Lasiodiplodia mahajangana
TTGGTGAAGCAGGATGAGCTTGATTAGGCACAGCTGCTCCTCTACGATCGTCCGACGATGCCTCGTGGAGGAGAGCGGTTGATTCGGACGCGGCGCTGTCTGTGGGGTCCGAGTCCCGGCTCGCCATGGTAAGCTAGTAGGACACTCACCTGTATGAGATGTAGAGAGGTGGAAGCGGCAAGCTACGTATGCCTCAGTAATGCTCTGGTGTTTCTAATAAGGTACTAAGTACCTAATGCTGTAGGTATCGTTGTTAGTTGGTGCCTTGTGTAAGACAAGGCCAGGGGGGTAAAGTGGAGAACGCCAATCATGGATACAAGAATTAATGGATATATACTTATATATGCAAACCATGCGATAACATCGAATAAATGGCTCTGGAGCACACCACGACTAAGCTGTAAGCTAGATTTGTTCGATAAATATCTTTTGGCATTGCTGGTTTAATGGCTCTATAAGCTAGCTGGGTATTTGGTCGCTTCTCGCATGCATAAATTTCAAACTACGGGTTCAGTATTTGACTACAATAATTTGTTTGGTTCGAGATAGTTTAGCTAAGTACTTGCTGACTGTAAGCTTCGACAACCAGGGCAGCCTATTGCCAGATCACATTACCCCCTTTTCAGGGGGGCGAGCTTCTAAAAAGCGCGCAGACTGTCTTGGTGATATAAGTTATTGTGGTGCAACTATGCCACATGAGGCTATTCAGCCTTTGGATTCTTAAACAGGCCATCGCAGGTTAAGTAGGTAGAACTTGCCTCCTCGTGCAATAACGCAATAACGATAAGTCACCATGTAGAGACTGTGACAATGGCTCGTTATGGAGCTGCGTAACATCGACCTGCCCGAGGCGGCGATACTCATACCCGCCCAAGTATTAGGATGGGGCATTGGCGGCATCTGCAACTACACGACTAGTGAACTCTTCAAGCTGGGTCCGTCGGCCATTGCCAAACTAATTATATAGTTAGCGTAGATGTCGCGTGGCGGGGAAACGTTTTCAAGGGCGTTCGCTCCTGGTGGGAAAGGTCTATAGCAGAAATAGATAATCATAGTCAGTTGACTTTAATTCTTTGATTCTTTCATTTTCAGCCATGGTTAACTGCGACCCAAAGTTTGTCGCTAGCAGTACTATACGATCCAAATACGAATCTTTCCCTTACTATTTAGGAAACCTATTGTCCCGCCTTTTCCTTTTATTTTTTATTTTCTTTCTTTTTTTTACGTGCGCCTGTCTATAGGCCACCCAGTCTAGTCTGGCAGGGTTGAACACCAAAAACGAAGGCCCCCTTGCCGCTAAACTCAAGTGGCTTCCAAACGTTTTACTGTTTTCAGACTAATAAACTTCTTTGAAACCTTCCTTCCAACGATGAAAACCTCTTAAATGGCTTTTTTACCCGGTCTTCTTTCCTCCCTCCAATTCAACCACTGAGACCAGCTCAGTGCGCCAATGCCAAGCAACACAGCTGCAACACTTGCGATCCAAGCCTCATTGCGAACTTAGATCCTCAAATTGCTTTCTGCTACCTCGACTTCCGTTTCGTACTAGACTCGTGTGGTACTAAAGAATGGCTAATATTAATGGCCTAGGCGTCAGTTGAAGATTCAAGCTAGTTTTGGGACATGGGTGGTGAGTTCAGCCTGCTATTTCAAGAGATGCACGCACCAATATTAGATTTACCGAAAGATAGACCATGGTTATGGCCGTTCCGACACGCATCTATTGCGAATCTTTTTGATTTGGGCCGGCCATGTTTCTATTCTCTGTTTCTTTATTCTCTGCTAAGCACGCGAGCTTTAAGCTAGTATCGTGTTGTAGCTCTTGACCATGAAAGGTAAGGATATTGTTATACTATAGTAACGGAACCGTTAGGATTACACTATAGGCGAAACGCAGGTGGCGATAATTAGCATATCGGGGCTTACCATCGACTTCAGGTCCGACGATACGCAAAGAAGCTTGTGTGTTGTTTCTAGGTAATTATCTACCTCGCATAAAATATTGCGCAACGCACGCTGAAATTCGTCATGAATGGCTACACTGAGGTTTTGCTCCCGTGCCACGGAAATTTCATGTTCCGTAATAATGGTGAGAGTATTCTTCGTGTTGATGAGGATGCTTCGAGCATTGTGAAGCTTTCCCCTCAAATGGTGGAGGTTCTGTTCGTGCGAAAAATTGATTTTGAATTCTCGATACGGACTCGGCATTGCAATTTGTTGATTCTACACATAGAGGGGTAGGCGTGTTTGTTAGAGTCATTATACGAAGCGAGAACAACGCAGTCTGTTAGTGGAGGGGCGACTTACTAGAACTTTGAACTTTTGAGCAAAGGAGTCAAGATATTCTCTCCAATTTGTAATGGATGCATGGAGATACCGGAGGTGTAGAGACATTGGGTGAGACGCCGAATCTACCGTTTGGTCGAAAGCTTCNGGGGGGTTGAATAACGACCCATGTCGACCGTCCAGAAACTCCTAGGAAACTGTGATGAAGAGCTGACTGACGACAAGACCATGGGTCTTCCAAGTCCCTGTTATGCCGTTCGAAATAACGTATGTTGTAGCATATCGCTAGAAACATCAAATTAGTAAATGGATGTCTGATAGGCCCTCTCTCGCAACTAATATGTACCCCATGATGAATCGTCCTGTGCTCTAGCGCCGGAGGCTTGTCGATTATCCTCAAATAAGAAGGTACTGTAGCAAGACATGAAATCTTCGTCCTTGGATGAGAATCTCTCGCCCATTCCAACTACAAAGTGTAGAAAGAAGGGCGTGATGGAAGAGAGGTTGCATATTGCAGAGAAGCTTTCGATAGTGACATCTATCTTACTCCAAGAATTGAACCGATTGAGGATTCTGGGCGTGATCATCATCAGCCATGATCAATCTGACGATGGGGGAAACTCTCACAATAATGTTGACACTCCACCTTCGATGCTAGCACATAACTCTTCCGGGGTCGATACCCACAGAATCTGGTCCTTTCCAGCTGCGACCACTCCAACTCTGCTCTTGTTTACATCGTCGACGAATAGGTCCAGGCGTTTGGATTCGAAAAGTCCCCATAGATTCCCAAACCCCTGTCGATAGGCTGCTTGGAATAAAGACTCCAGGCCTGGCAACGCAGTTGCAGAAGCTCGTATGGAATTCATCCTCTGGTATTTCGCGTGTAGTAATGACCGGATAGTTCTTAGATTATGTTTTGAGCATACAAGAAAGGTTATGCCTTAAGACGCGTGCGGGGTACAACGCAGACCTTTTGTAAGCGAGATCTTACGTGCACATTGTACGACAGTGTAGGGCGACGCGTCACATAAAGCCACATGCAGTGTGGCAGAAGTTTCCTTACTTTCTCCGCCGTAGTTTTCCCATAGACTATTCAGTACAAGTTGTTCATTTCAATTCTTTTCGCCCCCTTCTAAGGGAGGCGAACCCTCCCTACCCTAGAAATGCTACGTGGCCATAGGCCTAGGCCGCTAGGGTTGGTTCGCCCAAACAATTTCAGTACATATAGGAGTAAATCATTCTAGTTGTTGGCTTGAGGGTGTAGAACCATGATCTAGATCGCTTCGAAGCGGGCTAGATGATGCCTCCGCGCTGTTGGAACATAATGCAGCTCATGTACTCAGAGAGGTATTTGGGGACAAAGGAACCATCCCGGCAACAAATTCGCATTCTGTTGGGGGCCAACAACTACTGGATCTGTGGAAGAACACTGAGCCATCCCGTTTTGCGACCAAGGTCTGGCTTGATCACACTCTAAGAAAGGTAGTGGGGATATGTTTCTCAATTCCTCTGGCCCAGTACTTGCTTCAGCAAGGTGCTAGGATTATACCCCGGAGAGAAAGGTCGAAAACAATGCACTTCATAGCGCCCCTAAAAGTACAACGGTGAAGGGTGCCAAAATGATGGGGTTTCTTCTTTTGAGCGGCGCCGATCCAAACGCAGCGGGAAGGCACGGGAAAGTTCACGAGGAGTTTGGGCTGAAAGGAATCCAACGATGAATTGGCAAAACCTGGGATGAATTACTCAAAGATACTCTCGGCTTCACAGTTAGCAAAGCGGATGGAGAGTTGCTGATCTCCAAACTTGGAGAAGAGGAGGAAATTAACTAGGAAGAATAATTTATTACCAACGCCAAAGCGAAGGTGTTCAGGGCTGTAGAGCAAATTACGAGGTCTACCTCACTATATAGTCCTGAATTGAATATTCAATGGTGAGCATTAAACCATCAATCTACTTCGACCACAACACAATTTAACTACCTATTATCATGACCCATATCGACCACCCCTTGCCTGACTTAATACTAACAAGTTTCATCCACTTTGTTCTCCAGTCAAGCGTACAGGTGCGTGATTGACCCTTGGTCAACACTATACACCGATCAGAAACCACAACTCCTGAAGTTACGAGCTTCCTCTACCCTAACGCCTTAAGCAGTGATTCTTCCGGTCGATGCTATCCCACTCTTTAAGCGTAAATTCAACGTATCAGTCGCCCTAAACGCTACATTCTTATTGGTCTTCTTTCCCTATGCACATTTAGTCCTAGTACGGGACATGACAGCTACAGCTACTGGTAGCCAATTGTTCGATTTTGAACACTTTATAATCTTTTAATAAAGCAGTGTTGATGTATTGTGATGCAATTTAGGCCTACGGCACACTCAGTAGGTAGGAAAGTTGTGTGTCTGCTTAGAGTTCACTTGTAATCAATGCGCAGATGTGACTATTTCATTCTTGAAAAATTATATTTTCAAAAAGCACAAAGCGAACACGATGTAAGCTGTCATCTAGATAGATACACGCAGTCGTGCCTGCTACTTTTACGTACGTGACCTCACCGCACGGAGCTTTAGGGCTTCTTGCCGATGACGGTATACCGGTCCGTAGTAATGTAAGCCCCTTGTCTCGTCTCATCAACAGCAAGAGGTAGCAGCTGCTTCAGTTGATTCGCCATCTCTTCATTCTGCGTCTTCCGAGCGATGAGCTCATGCATTATCAATCCATTCTCGTGCATCATATAGGCAAGGTGAGGTGGCGTATCTCGTTTGTCCACCTCTACATCTACTAGGCCACTTTCAGAGAAGATCCTAGGCAGCTCTGGCACCCAGTCTGGCTGCAACCGCGTGTTTTGGGATTGCAACAGGTGCATCAGGCTAGTGATCTTTTCGGTGGAATTTTCGGGCTTTGTTTTTTTGAAGCTCATTTGACTGTTATCGGAATCAACCCACTGAAGATATCCGCCAGGTTCTGTGAAGCGGTGTGTGATTAGCTTATTTTCTTTCGCCTGACTCAGTTCTCCTCCGCCATATTACAGCGTATAATGGAGGGATACGGTTTGCGAAAGGAAGGCATACTTAGCATTTTAACCAATTTGCTAACAACTGACGGCACTTCGTCTCGTAGTAGAACAAAGATAAAGAAGCGAATTTGAATAACGTCAAAGACGCTCACAAGATCCTCGTCGACTTCCTTTCGAACGTCCCATTGTCGGAGAGTCACATTAGAAGGTAGGACTCCTAGAGGTGGCATCGCATCGAGGGAAATATCCAGGCCATAAAGATGGGCTGTCTCTGGCAGTCGCTCGCTAACGTCACAAAGCCAAGCTCTACAAAAGACCAACCGATCAGCGATAGTCCTGATTCTCTGGCAGAACGATAGACCCGACTTACCCTGTACCTGCACCAATGTCTGCTACATAGAGCTCGGGATTTTTGGTGGGGATTGATGGATGGATCACATATCCGGAGCTCCTCGTCCAGAGAGAGTGCATCAAGTTCAGCCTGAAGGAATCGCAAGTGTGAGATACTGATAGTTAGCGATGGCAATAGACGAAACAAACCTGGAATTATCCAGAACATCACGAGTAAAAACGTAATTATCTTTGGAAGCCATTATCGCGGTCGTTCGTTCTGTTCGTGGCTTAGGTTACATTACTAGCCGGGGAACTGGGGGACAGAGAAATTTAAAGCATATGAAGACTGAACGACATTGGTTTCAAACCCGGCAAAGCCGGACAGAATAGGAGCCAACCAACCTGCGAAACAAAGATTCCCCGTCACCGTGACTATCATTCACACTGTGGGGGAAAGTACGAGTTACAGTGTATATGAAAGACTCCTCACGACTACTGCCAGGTATCGGTATCTGACTGGTAACTGTAGCTGGCCGGAGTGTTCAGATCCGTTTTGTATGTAATCAAGACTAAGTGGATAGGTGTCTAAGACTAAAACGTGCGGTGTGGCCAAATAAAAATACTACGTATGTTTTGTTTGTAAGGCTGTGTATCAAGGTACGCTCCCCTACAACCAGCACCGAGTAGTCTAGGTACATGTTGATCATTTACGTGATACTACTGTATAAGTACCTATTGCTGCTCATTTGCCCGGTGCTGTTTAGGTACCTAGGAGCTAGGTGTGTGCCAAGAGAGTCTTCTAATTGGGGTTAGGTTCGATTCTTTTCAGCGCTAAGCGGTCTTTGCCTTTTAGCTCATCTATAGGTGGAGCAAAGGCGGGGGTTCTCTTGAGTACTGCGTAGGTCAATGTCCCCGACTTCTGCCCCGACTGCGCGATACCGGGTGGAAGGGCGGAAGGATGGAAGGCTTGAACGCGACTACGGGCAGATGCCCGCCGAAAACATCAGCAGAACAGGGCTGTTCTTGTGCCCTTGAACTGTAGGTAGATCTGCAGCCTACCGGCCGATAGGTGCCGTATTGGTGGGGGCAAAATCCAATCAAGCCCAATATTGATTGCGTGCAGCCTGCCTGCTGTAAGGAGGTAGTGACTATGCGGGCACTGTGCGGGGCTTTGTTTTGACTAGCGTCGATCTGCTTAGCGCGGCAGCAGCCTTGATCTGACCGCAAAAGAGCGAGTGTCAGTCTTACGGTATACAAGAATTTGAAAGTCATGGAAATATGGCTGTAATGTGGCGATGGGTGCCCGATACTGAAGTATAAGTTGATGAGTGTAGATCGAATCATCTAGCTTATTTCATACGTTATGCCACTATTTCCATTTAGCTCATCTTAACTCCCAGGTATCCCATCCAGGCCTAATCTTGGTCAATAAGTAGAAAAGGCATGATACGTTGGTCAGAATTATATACGTATAGCTGCGTGTGCTAATGTATTAAATAGATATTATATTATATAGTATAAAACTACACATGAACGTGTCCTCATAGAATTGGAAGCCCTTTCCATTCTTATCGATCGCCCAGGTAGAAACGGCAATCATGGACTTATTCGCATTCTATTAGGCCGCCATATTGTCAAGGAAAGGGAAATCTTATTCGGCACCCTCATCTTTTGGTTAAGGCTTCTTCTCTGTAGATATCCACTGGCAACCACATCTGCCTAGTGGCAGACAAGCGCGCAGGAATATTTACGAGACCGAAGGTAGCATATGTCACAGAAGACCTCTGCTGTCGCTTAGCGAGCATGGTTCGCATGTATAATGACTACGGATCAGTCAAGCGGGATGGAATGGGGGCCATCTTGAACTCGATGGACTCTCCGGAGTTTACTGAGTCAAAGTCGGATATAAGCGATCTCATGTGGATCGTCGAGTACGAGCCGCTCGAGCAATTGAGGGCTGAGCTAGAGGCTCAGCGTCAGAACGAAATCACGGTGGCGTCGCGGCTATTCTGCAATGTAGCTGGCTTGTATGGACTAATATATGTGCAGAAAGATATAGTAAGTCAACTAAAGTAATAGTAAGGATGGGAGGTTCTAGCTATAGAGCCCTAGCTACACTCCTAGTTACATAGTCCCCGTAGCCCTCTATAGCCCATATATTCTTTGCAAGTCTCCCAATCCGTATCATACGGAAATAACGCCTGCTAACTAGGATGTATAAGTATACGACAGTTCCTACGGTCTTCATGTTCAGCACTAATGTGCCTCGTATTTGACAACCCTACGCCGATCGTTCTCGCGGGTGGGCGGGGAGAGAACGGGGGCAGGGGGGCTAAAGTCAATATACCTATAGCAAAACGGAGGTCGGGCGGCTACGAGGTGGGGTGCAGAAAGCACAGGCTCCGTACCGAGTTCCTAATATTGCTCACAATCTTCATACACTGTGAAATATAGCGTGTGGGACGCTTCACACGTTTGTGTATACTGATATAAATCATTGAATATCCCGTTATCCTGTCCAGGAGAACTCTTTAGCCCTTCAACTTGAATACAATGCAGCAGTTCCCTTTATGCCATCGCCTCCACTATCTGTGACGTACGCGTACTACGGGCGTACTATGAGTGGTTAGTAAATCCATGTCCTAGGCGGGCCTCTCTTCGGGAGGCCGGTTTTCGTTTTGTAACCCTGCCGTACGAGAACTTGTCACCCATCGGATTACTCTCTCGAATCCGGCAGTTAGCTTTGCGCGCCAAGTCTTCCCAAATATCATCACGCTGAGTGCGATAAACTTCAGACCTATTACTACCAGCGGTCTTAGCCTTGAGTTTAAAATCATTGGTGATAGCGTACAAGTAAAGATGAGATAGTAAAGCTAACATTACTAAAAGTTTTGACAGCTTATTGAATGTTGTTAAATAAGGTACACTTAAGTCTTAGTTCTTTACATGCATAAACGTTAGGCCCAGTTTTAGTTCGACTACAATAGTCCTAACCCTAGAATCCTAAAGCAGGCCACGTGAGAATGTAGTCCTTTTTCTTTTTTTTTGCCTTTCTAATTACTTACCCTTATATACGATGCCTACAGCTCTTCTCAACCCGTGTGGAGGCGTAGTTGACGATTTTAGATATATTGGAGTGCCCACCACACAAACCAGACTTTCATAGTATTTCATTGCCCACATCGAGCCATTTTCTGAATGATTAGAAAAGGCAATGATCGCCAGGTATATGTGCATGCAGAGCTGACTTCTCCCGCCCCAAAATCACCGCCTCCGGAGCACCCTGACGCCAAAGGTTGCATAGTTTCTGTTAATGGCCAAACCCCTGTACGCCACTATTGCGGCCTCTAAGCGCCCGGTTTCTCGCTCCCTAGAAACCGGCATGCAGATTAACAAGTTTCCGATGGGCTAAATAAAGAATATTACCTGCAAAGTTACCGCGCTCCTTGGGGGTAGCCGCCTAGGGGCTGCTTACCTCCCGCGGTAGTTTCAACAGGTATTTTCACGAGGGGGCGTAACCCATCAATCCGGCGCGATCTACGCTTACAGTAGGTTAACGGAGGCTACCTGCCAAGTTCAACTTAGGTTAAGATGTCCTAGATAGGTACCTAAGTCGCTCTCACCACAGCCGTACGTGTCACGCAACTCACTCGCGTTCTCACACACAGTGCTTAAGGCAGCTGCGGCCACCTATTCATCAAAATTATACAACTTTCTCCTAACGATAGTCTAGTTATTAACAAGCTCGGGAGTCCTATTTTTAGTAAAGACCAGGGGGAAATGGCTGAAACCGATACCATGCTAATCTCAAGCCTCTTTAAAGGCCGACGTTTTTTTTATTCAATAGCCTGCATGAGGTAGCATTCTAGGTGCTGAAGAAAACCTCAGGTAGTCGACCTACGCCTGAAGAATCATCCCGCATACAGCCACCATCTGCCGCCCAGAGAAGTCGAATGATTCATTGGATAGTCCTCTCAAAGCACTATCCTGCATCTACATTCATTAGCACAAATATGGAAACAAATGGCGAAGATGAATCAAAAGAACAGCCAATGACAAGAAACTATAGGCAACGTTATCGTTTCAATTTGGCGGCTGCGGCTGCGGCTGCGGCTGCTATATTTTCTACTCTCTTGACGTTGGGGGTCCCCATGATTGAGAGTACTTAATAATAAAAACCATCGAGCATTAAGTCCTCTACAGCGACCAATCCCTTAACCTACCCTTATTCTAGAGCCAACACCCCCAACGCTCATCTTATGCCAAGCATTTTACTCTTTGAAAACCTATACGTAACAACCAAAAGTTGACGAGAAGAACCAAGAGCAATCGAGATCTAGGTTCTAGGCAATATTTGCACACAATCAAGCTCCCCCTGTCACTACATTACATGTACGCCGCGAATTAAGCCAAAATACAAGCTCTAGAAACATACTGTCAGACTACTTGGGAATTGTTAAGCAAGACTCTACTCGTCGTTTTACCCTCAGTATACTTTCTCTTTACTTCCTAGCTTTTGCGGGAGTCACGCGATTTTTTCTATCAGGCCTTAGATAATCCATTCTATCAGTATGTTTCTCATACATACCAGAACGAGAGAGCTCAAGTGGCACGAGGAGAAGGATCGCCCGCCTTACGCCATTCTTTCGCATCGGTGGGGGGACACTTCTGAGGAGGTCACTTTTCAAGAGTTCAAATCTACACTTGACCCAAACCCTCTCACTCCCATGGACTCAATTCTCTCCAAGTCCGGGTATAAGAAGATACTTGAGTTCTGCAAAGCAGCTGACTCTCTTAAATACGACTGGGTTTGGGTCGACACTTGTTGTATCGATAAGGCAAGCAGCTCTCAACTCTCGGAGGCCATCAACTCCATGTACCGATGGTATCAACAGTCTGCAGTTTGCATAGCCTACCTTGAAACTGTAGAGACCCTAGATGCCAATACCATCGATCGGAATTCAGAGTTCCGGCAAAGCCAATGGTTTACTCGTGGATGGACACTTCAAGAGCTGATAGCGCCGCGAAACCTACTTTTCTACAACAAATCGTGGGCGCGCATTGGAGATCGATCGAGGCTCGCACATGCCATCGAAGACGTTTGCGGTGTGCCTCATGAACTCTTCTCCTCTACCAAAAAGCCCTACGAATACAGCATTGCACAGCGCATGTCGTGGGCGGCAAAGAGAGTCACCACACGACGCGAAGATAGAGCCTACTGCTTATTAGGACTATTCGAAATTAACATGCCATTAATTTATGGGGAAGCTGATGCGGCATTTCAACGCCTCCAAAAAAAGATTATGAAGAAGTCCAACGATCAGACAATCTTTGCATGGGGTTTTTGTCTCCCCGACGAACTAGTTCTATCCCAGAAGTCCCCTCGGTTGACATCAATACTGGCTGATTCGCCTGGTCAATTCGAAGAATGCGGCGACATAGTTCCCCGCCACAGGCACTCCCGACTTGTAGATCATTCGTATCGATTGGCTAAAGAGGGAATACACATGGTGATTGGTTGCGAAGAAGACTTGGAATCCTCGGACAAGTCAAGATTCGTTGCCTTTCTACCTCTCTGCACTAGTGAGACACAAAAGACAGGTATATGCATCCGCCTTCAGGCCTATAATGTACTTAGAGAACCGGTCCCATATTCCACCTTGGCCTCTAGATCCGTTTTTCCACTACCTAACGGATCCCCACTAACCCGTGTTATGGTGGGAAGAATCGCGGGTTGTAGGCCACTTACTGGTCTTAAGTTGCGGAGATATTGGTCGTATAACCTACCGGAAGCTTTTTTCGCAATAGACCCCCCGTACTCACTCGACCAAACACGGAAAGCCGAGGAGATGCATACCGTTACTATCAGTCCCTACGGCACCGTGATAATTCCAGATTCGAATGGCCTGACTTTCACCCCACTATCCGATGAGTCGTGGGGGGCGCAAATCATATATCGTAACGGCTATTTTGCTATCAACAAATTCTCAGACAGCCATCAAGTAAATAGTCCCTTTCAAGCATTCTTTTCGTGTTCTCTGGCAGGCCACGGAAAAGCGTTAAGTGATTCCTCCACCCTCTATATGATGATAGACAACCGACCACTAGTCCGTGTCCCTAAGTTTGACCCTCTATCATTAGATACAACTTGGAGGTACAGGCCTCGATGTCGGTTTGCCGAGGGTAAATTAGAGGCAGGGAATCTATCTATTGACGGGCTCCGTTCGCTCCTTTGGACTCCAACTAATATCACTTATCGCAATATAGTTGTGTCAACACGCGGGACCCATAGACGGTATCAAAGCGACCTTTCCCTCTTCTTAATCACCTTGGACGGGGTCCCACTGGAGCCTCCTGCAACTATTGTCGATTTGTTTGACACGAGTGTTCCCAAAGGGATGCGGCTCCAAGTTGCTCGGGAAGTCTTCCACACGTATTTTTTGACGATTCTCTACCTTACGTTCCCCACCTTTCCCACTATCGCCGGTATTCTTTTTCGTCTGCAAAAATATAATGCGGCTCTAATTTTCATCTACTTGATTATTGCTATATATCCACTAGCCTGTTCACTTCACTTCAGAGGCGCCCGCGGATTCAGTTGGTCATTCCTGTTCACGCCTTTGCTACTAATTATTTTCCTTGGAGCCTGGGTTGGCTTGTAGTATTGTGGATACTTACTCTAGCATCGAGCCACGATGAATAGTATTGCCGGAAGCAATTCCCTATGTATAATGATACTAAGATACAGTGGGCGACTAGCCTAGACTAGGTCAGGGGCAGGTTCCTTGCAAATCACACTTCTATACAATTAGCCCAACTTTGAGAATAGAATTTGTCCGTAGTTCGCCGGGTTGGCATTCAGGGTGAAGTGTCTACAGGAATATGGAAGAGGTATGCCAATATTTCAACATTGATGCAGACAATTGTGCCCTTTCTCTCTTCCTTTATAAGCCGTAATTAGAAATTGATTTATCTATGTAGTTAATGTAACATTGCGAGAAATTCCCCCCTGAGGGGACTGGGCCGATATAAGGGTTTTTCTTTTTGTGTTGTTTCTCATATAAATAAGTGCTTACTCTATTAGATCTGAGCCAGTTATCGCGTGAACGAGTAGTCTTCCTACCTTTTTATCCACTATCTTCCAATATATACTAATTACTTTATTTTCCCCATTCTAGTAGAGTTTTAGAAGCGCTATGTGAATGTGTTTAGATCTCTAGAGTGCAGGGCGACAACAACCTCCGCTCCGTTATTGCATAATAATGACTACAAAATAATTGACACCATCAGTGACTGTAGACCAGCAGATAGCCATCTCCCCGATATCACTAGGGCTGGATTGAGTCAAATCCACAATGCAATCATAGTATCCTAAGCGCCATACACCTTTTATTCATTGCCCTGGATGGAGTCTCGTTTCATGTGCAATGCGCACTGTATCAGGGACCTCTAGACTGAAGGCTCCTACTGCGCAGTGCGCAGTAGCGTAAATGGGTCACGCATTTACGCAAGGGTGCAGAATAATGGGATCTGTAATAGGACCTAGAATGTGACTGACTAGAAGGAATAAAAGTGGTGGAAGTGGTGGTGGTGTAGGTGGGTGGTGTAGGTGACCTGCGGTCACCTGACCTGACCTGAAACCCCTATAACGTAACAACCCGCCTCCGTCCAAAAAGATCGTGTCCTCGCGATCAGAATACTAGTGGTGTAGCAGATGTGGTAGTGTAGGTGTGGTAGTACAAATGGGTAGATAAATACAGGTCTTGTAGTCTCCGTAACCTTCGTACGTAGCCTCCAACTCCGTTTCGCGGCCTAGGGCTCGCAGCCATGCTTGCGTTTCCTCCACTTCCAGACCTCGCATAGTAGGGTCTCGTCGGTGCGTCTTCTTAGGTAAGTCTTGTAGGCGTGGCCCTTAGCTTCGGCGTTTTCGCGGGCGCGCCAAGGGTGCCGTACGGAGGCGTTCTAGCGTTAAGTCAACATTTAAGATCTCGAGTATCGCTCTCAAGGGTCCCCGATAACGTCGACTGAACGTTATCTAAACCCCGCTAAAGGTCGGAATGCTTCTGCCGACTATGGCCTGTCAACAAGGCGGCGATCTACCGAGTCTAGTACTGATATTTAATTGTCGGAAATAGCTGTAGGGGTAGTTTGAGTGATGGAATCGATGGTTTTTGATAGTAGATCGATGGTTTGATTGAGGTCTTGATAACCGCGGTCACAGGTGATCCGGTAAAAACTTCAACCTACAGATAGTAATAGCTACGATCGCAGGTGATCAACCTGCCGGATGTTTGTAGGGCTATTTCGGTAGGGGTTTAACCGTTTCCTGTAGCCAGAAACACTAGAAACAATCGCTAGCTACCATATCAGGGACCTCTAGACTGAAGGCTCCTACTGCGCAGTGCGCAGTAGCATAAATAGGTCACGCATTTACGCAAGGGTGCAGAATAATAGGATCTGTAATAGGACCTAGAATATGACTGACTAGAAGGAATAAAAGTGGTGGAAGTGGTGGTGGTGTAGGTGGGTGGTATAGGTGACCTGCGGTCACCTGACCTGACCTGAAACCCCTATGACGTAACACACTGCCTGGCTGGCTGATCAACAGAATCGAATACCTAATGAGGTATGTAACGGATCTTATTATCTCAATTCACAACATAATGCGATTTGCGGAAGTATTAGGATTAAAATATGACCAGGGTTCCTGTGGCTTCTTCTCCCATATCTGATGCTAAGCATGGTAGGCCAGTATTATGCCATGCACTCTAACGAAATGCCACCTTCACTAAATTCATCTCTTTTATACCACTAATTCTTCCATTCTATATAGATTCTATCTCTATCCACTAATCCTTGAACTATGGCGCAAACCATAATAGCCACCTTAGACATGTTGAAGTGTCGTTGGTGATGTTCGGTTTATACGCAGACGTAACCTTGAACTTATACTGATAGAGACCATTGACGGTACCTTGGCATATTTTCTCTAGGGGTACCAGATTTAGCGCCAGGTCGGTCAAGTAATCCGCAGGATCTCTATGAGCCCGTATTGCTTCGAGGGCCACCCTACCCCGAGTGCCTCACCGAATCTTACGTTGTCTCGTTGTTCCGGTCAGTCTAGTAAATCTTCGTAATCTAATACTGTTATCAGCAGCTTTATTTTCACCCCCGCTAACCCCAAGTCCCACTAACTGTCGTACAGCATTTCAAGCACGTTAGGTCATCGCACCCCGCGTTCTCCCCTGCCAACGGAGTCTAATCATCTGTTTATGCCTGATCTCGGTATATAGCACCCTGCTAAGCCTCTCTCCTCTGCCGCTCCGTCTCTGCGCGCGCCACTTCCTTCAAGTGATTCGTTTTGGCTAGTTCGTAATGTCTGCAGAGTGTCTTAGACGATATCAAGAACCGCGGGTTCTCAATTCTCTCAAGAGAACATGCCAGCTTGTTACAGACAAAGTCTTGCAGAGTTAACTCAAGCGCGACAGACTCGCTCGCCTCCCCACCCGGGAGTCGCCACTCCTAGTTGTCTAGGTCAGTCACGCGAACTCATCAGTGCTCCTAATGGGCGGGGGCATTGACTTTATCTTTGACAATAGATCTCACTGTAACTCTTGTATTGCTACCCTGTTCGGTACATTCGGCTTTCCAGATTGTGAACGTAGCCCTAGCGCTAGTGAGCCTATTATCAAGTTCTTTCCCCTTACTATCGTCGTTTATATCATAGATATTGATGCCGACGACGGTCTTAATTTCACCCTTGGAGCCGATGATATAATCCTCGGCAAGTTGTGGCAAGTCTAGCTCCCTCTGAGACCATGCAACCTCGATGACCAGACCGGGGTAATCGCATTCCGAATGCTGGTATGCCTTATCGGGTCCTTTCCTGCCAGTCTGTGTAGTTGTTGCTGGGAGCGTCATATTAGCTGTCCCCGATCCGCCTATGCACTCCGCGATCTCGATGGTCTTCTGGTTGGAGCATATGGTCCCATTCTGTATGTTTCTTAGCCAAGCACCGATATCCATGCCTACTTCTTCTGCTAGCCCATCGTGTAGGAATGAAGGCATGCGAATTAAGAACTCCTCCCTGGACGGCGTATATTCGTATCTGGCATTGCGTCCGTTAGTCCAATGTTGCCAACGGCTGCAAGTATACCTACCGCAGCTCCTCGTTAAAGTACTTCCAGAGGTTTGGATCGCACTTCTCACTGTTCATATACGCGAGTAGCAATAAAAACTCGGAATTCGTCAAGGCCCGCCGTGCTAGGTACGAATGACTTTTGTGTCGCCCGTCGCGAATGTTTTGGACTAACTCCTTGATGTCCATCACTCGGGCATATGCCCGAGTTCCACTTTTGAGTCCCAGGCTGCCGTTGAATTGCTGCTCCTCGGAGTCTGGCTTTTGGGGCTGCTGGTCCATCTCGACGTGAGGGGCGATAAGGAGGCTATAGTCTTGAACTCCCTCTAGCCGGCCTAGCGCAATGTTTGATTTAGGGGTCAACACATATTTAGTCGGTCGCCCGTAATCTGAGCATCGATGATATAAATAACAAGCAGCCGCGCCTATAGTATCTATCCCTCATTTCCATGTACGCGATCCAAAACATCAGCCACATGTGTGCTACATGAGCTGCGCGTAAGGCTCCTGTGACCTATCTACTTCGTCATTCATTCTACCCAGCGCCACATTTTCCCTACGATTCCGCCACTCTCTCTACCTAGCCATCTGACCTTACAAAGTGCCTCCCATATGGGATTAAATTGAATCCGAATTCATATTGAACAAAGAATTTATTATTTAGTGATTATTATTACCTAATATACGTCATGTATCAAACAGTCGGCACCAGATAGCTGTGTCCCCAAGAGCGCTGCAGTCAGATCAGTCCAAATCCCATAGTTCTAGCCCTCTAGTCAAGTCTAGTGTAAGAGGGGGTCTTAAGAGGCGTCCTAAAGAACCGGCGTTTGAGTTCTGAGCCTGAATTTGACGAGCTGCTAGGTGCAGGACTGTATAGCTTCTGGCCGTTCTTCTCGAAACCGGCAATGACGGACTGTCCTCGGTCGCTAATAACCCACTCAGCGAAGGCAACAGCGCGGTCGGGGCTTGGGGCCTTTGCGCCGACGAGCAGATGGGCCGGGTTGAGTAATGGATCGCTAGCATCGTCGCTACCGGCCTTGTAGATGACGGTTTGATTAGCCATCTCGGCGGTTAGCGACAGAATCGTGCCCCGGTCTGTGATCGTATACTCCTGGAGCAGAATAGCGGCCGTCAGAGCCTGGATAGGAAAGTCGATGAATTGGTGATACCAAGTTGAGTATGCAGTGGCCCAGGGAACCTAAGTAGGAGGCCGGGTTAGTGAGCTTGGGCTCCTCATTGATGATGTATAAGTACGATGCACGAACCTGACCAATTCCGGCCCAGATATACGCCTCTTTGATATTTGTGGCTGACTTGTCATAGCGGCTGAGGAACTTGATTCTCGGGTCCGTCGTGATCCCGGATTCCGCCGCCGCATGTAAATCCGAGAAGATGGTCATAATGTCATCATCGCCGCTGACATTGGCCGGGTTGGAAGCCGGTCCAACGAAGAGGAAGTGGTCCCGGAACGCATAGTAGATCGGCTCTGTTGCGATCCCCTGATCGACAGCAATCTGCTCAGCAGCCGGGCTATAGGTGATGCCCACGTCAATCAAGCCCGTCTTCAGGTACTCGATACTGTAGGTAGTGTCGCTTGTATACCAGGCTACTTGGAAAGGATTGCTGCCGTTCTTTACGCTGTCCTTGATGAACTCATCTGCAAGCACTACAAGAATCCAGGTTAGGATAGTATGACAATAAACCGTTGCAGTGACACTTACAGCCCACGAGACCGCTCTGCCCAGCACCTCCATTGCCGATGCGCAGGTCAATGGTAGAATTGGTAGCATTAAATCCACCATTATAGATAGCTGACGGCTTCTGTGCCGAGCACGAAGCCGCCAGCAGAGCAGCAACTGAACCGAGAGCGAAGCGATACATTGTCTTGAACTTGAGTCACACGCCTAGAGGCTGTTGATACAATGAGAAACTCGTGACCAGCTAGAGGATGATGAGAATATGAGGTAGGCTTGGTTCAAGGCAAATAGCCCAATACCTCGAGTCTTCAAGCAGTCTTATATCCATCTCTCTGCCGAACGATTCATCATCTTACTACATAACTCTAATGTAACTATTGCGAAGTGACTTGGTGAAATTGGCATGCTAGTTAGTAAGTTGTACGTAGCGATCGACTAAGGCTAACCCGCATTGTGGGCGGTAGCTGGGACATGGCGTCCTTGGCAGCTGAGCCGCCAAACTAGTGAGCTGAATGCCGATGCTATGCTCGTAGATCTTCCCATAATCGGAACTAGGCAATATAATAGTTGTGAAAATCCGTCACTAGAGACTCGATTACCATCTTCTCTACCTCGCCAAATCATTTTCATGTCTCTTCAGCTTTATGATGGCTCGCCAAGCGATGTTATTAGTCTGGTTGAGTACCTAACGTGGCGTGAGACAATACGCGCCATACGATGGGTCCATGTCTTAGCAAAATATATGAGGTAATATAGCTCTTTCTCGGCTGGCCCGAGTCTGTTGCTCCCGGTGCCATCTGTGTTGTATTCCATGCAACACAGATTGACTAGCGCAGCAACGAAGGGAAATGGTAGCGACAAGGCATCAGTTGCAAGTTAGAGCCTTTCCGGGTCTGAGTTCTCGACTTCATGAATTAGCAGGATATAAAGAAACTAACGTTGAAAGGTCAGTCAACGTATGTTAGGAATACGTATACAGTATATCATATTCTATAAGGCCACCAAATTGCGTGTTCAATCGTTTTTAGAGCGAGGATACGGCGAGTGGGCGTCGCTGACTTTAATAACCAATTTAAATGGTCGCGGAACAGAATGAAGAGACAGGTCGGTGTTTAGTTTTATATTTTGTTTATACGATCCTAGACTAGTAATTTAGCGCGTCGTGGCCGCAGTCCCCGGGTAGGCATCCTTTCGGCCCCGATGGCGGATAATTAGGAGATGGGATTTCGGGTTTCGGTGATTGAGCCCTGTTTAGATCCTCTCTTTCGGCGTTAACGCTCACCTCCGACGCTATCTAGAAATACGGCGATACGGCGGCGACGACACTTACCACAACCTACCTATAGTCCATACATCCAATACAAGTTTGTTTATCTCTAAAAGTGCTTTAAGTGGATAGTCAACCGCGCTGTAGACCCCGGCTTGCATCATAGGTTATCGCCGTAGGGTAGCGCAATCCTATATGAAATCATGAGGTATATAATATACATTCAAGCACCGGAAGTGCGAAGTAGGCGGGTCGAAACATGGTGATTAAGCGCTAGATTACAGTTCACACAAAACATTACAGCTACCTGAAAATCAGCCGTTCTCAAACATATCAACCTGTTAGCCCTCGGGATCTCGACATGGCTAGAATTCTCCTCACGGGTGGTAGCGGGTTCATCGCCGCCCACATCTTAGAGACGCTTCTGAAGCGAGGCCATTCTGTTGTGACTACGGTACGTTCGGCGCAGAAAGGCAAGCATATTCTAGATGCGCACGCTGGGTATTCGCGCGACACACTCGACTTCGTAGTGGTTGAGGATATCGCGCAAGCGGGTGGTAAGGGCATCCCCTCAACCCCCAGGCATATAAGGTTCGGTCATTAATACCGAATACGAGTTATAGCGTTCGATGAAGCAGTGGTATCCGAATCGCCATTTGAGGCGGTCGTACACACTGCCAGTCCGTACCACTTCAAGTCCCAAGACAACAAGAAGGAGTTGCTCGAACCGGGTAGGCTATCCTCCCGCCAAATCATGGCGCTAGCTCTAACAATATTCAAGCTATCAATGGCACTGTCGGGTTATTGGAATCCGTCTACAAGAACGCCCCGAGCGTCAAACGCGTCGTTATCACATCTTCCTCAGCGGCAATCTTAGATCCGCAACGGCCGACGAAGGTATACTCCGAAGTCGACTGGTGTCCCATAACCGAAGAGCAGGCTTTGGTCGGGCCCGCAAACGGATATCGAGCTAGCAAGACGTTCGCCGTAAGTGACACGATATAGATCACGTTATCCCAGGAAATCCAGCATCATGCGCGCGTTGCTAACATGTGCGCTGACCCACAGGAACGCGCAGCATGGCGATTCGTCGAAGAGAAGAAGCCTAGCTTCTCACTCGCGGTAGTGAGTACCGCGCACATGCACTCACCTAATTGGTAGATACAACTAACGCTCCTTAGTGCAATCCCCCTCTCGTTCTCGGGCCGGTGCTTCATCACCTAGAATCCCTATCATCCCTGAACACGTCAAACCAGCGCATCCGCGACATAATGAGCGGCGCGGTCAGGCACGGGCTCCCAGCAACAGGCAACCACCTCTTCGTCGACGTGCGCGATCTAGCCGTAGGCCATGCGCTCGCAGTAGAGAAGCCTGAAGCCGGAGGCAAGCGCTTCTTTATGGTCAGCGACAAGTTCTCGAACAAGGAAATCGCGGAGGTCATCGGCGAGAACTTCCCGCATTTGAGGGACAACCTTCCATCTGGCGATGCGCTGAAGCCGGGGGATTACCCCGCAATTGGCACGTATGGCTTCGATAACTCGCGGAGCAAGCAGGTGCTTGGGATGACGTACCGGCCGCTGAATGAGAGTATAGTTGACGCTGTGAAGAGCTTGGAGCGCTTCTAACGGGAGTAGGTAGTGAAGCGTTCACGGTTTCCTTTTTTCGGGGTCCTTTTTGGAGAGGAACGCGGCGAGAAATAGTTGGATGGTTCGACCCCAAGGTTTAGGGGGGTCGATTTGCTCGACGTGGGTCTATCCTTGATGTAAACAACGCCCCGGGTCTATCTGCCTACGCTAATTAACAGGGTCCCTTTAAGCGCTACGTTTCTTGCATAATGTTCATAGCTAGGCGAGCACTGCGAAATTAACACGAAGCGCGAAAAGGAGAAAAGGTCAAGCTGAAACTAGCTTCTCATTGTTGATATTTAAAGGTCCCGACGAAGGGAAGACGAATGTAACTTATTAAATCACGGGAACGTTTACCGAACAGTCCTAAGCAATCTTGTAGACGAGTTTCTCAGCACGAACCTTACCCTGCTTCTGCAACTCGAAGCCGCGAGCAATATCGTCAAGTCCGCCAAGTTCCTTAGGCGGATTCGGCTTGATCTGGCCGGATGCGAGCAGACCAGGTAGCA
>JAPUUL010000318.1:0-20859 GCA_029590625.1 Lasiodiplodia mahajangana
GTGAAGTTGTCCACTATCCTGGAGTGAATGGAGGGCCACGAGGCTTTTTAGGTCATGAACGGGGCGGTTGGTTGCAATAGATCAATGAGAGGGTGCGTGTGTCTTGTGGTGTTGTGGTGTTGTGGTAGTATCGGTGGTGTTGGTAGTGGTGGTGGTGGTAGTAACAGCAGCAGTTTGGTGGGTGGTGAGAGGTAAGTAGGTAGGTAGTAGATAGATAGATAGATTAGGTAGATAAAAGATTAGATGGGAAAGACAACTCACCCGAAGAAACTAGACCCGGGAGCGATAAGCCTTACTAATTAAATAAATGCTTTCGAATAAAGGTCTTGGACTGGGAAGGAACTCCTACTTCATATTCGCTCGCTTGCCTGCTTCCTGGGATGGATGGAGCTTCTTTGACTGCCCAGTACCTACTGTTACTACTAATAAAATGGGTAGTATTATTTACGCCAATTATTTGCTGTGACCGCATGTGTCACCTACACCTAACCTAACCTAAACTAACCTTACTTGTAGGTATAGTCTACTAAGATATAGTATACAGGAGATACATATACCTAACATGGTCCCAGATAGCCTCCACAAACTTGAACTACCTACCCGCATTTCCTTACGCGTCTAACCAAGTTCCTGCTCGGGTTTAGCCTTCTCCTTTTTTTTTTTTTTTTTTTCTTTTTTTTTCGTTTCTTCTCTTCTTCTCCTTTTATCCTTTCTAATATCGATATTTTAAGTAGCAGCGAGAATGCCGCAAGAGAGGTAAAACCTGCAATTCCTTTAATTAACTGTGGCGTGATTGCGTGGAACCCGTCGCTCAATGATCATCCTCAAGCTTGCCCACCCGGGCATCTAGCATACCTACACGATAATAAGGCCTCCCAATCCTATTATAAGTATCGGGATGAGCATTCGTTCTTCAAATCCAAGCGTATTTATAACACTGTCAGTTTAGTGATTCATTGCCAAACTCGTCAGATGCGACCTTAATCCCCAACATGTAAACACATTATTCAGCCCTCTAGGAAAGTTGATGTTTACATCAGACCTTCTCTTAAACCTGCGGCCTGATGTAGACCACTACTTCATAAGTTGGACAGCGTTGTTTGTGTTATTCGCGCCAGACGCGGCTTGCCACTTAATAGCAGACATTGGCGAATATATAAAAACAGTAATGGTCATTGCATATCGCCGGGAGATCAGCATTCGTGTAGGATCGCAAGTACAGCGCCCTTTGAAATAGGATACTATCTTAGCAGGTTTCTTTTTACCCATACAGTACCTATCTACTGTACATTCGGACCTACATACGATGCGGTATCAATTACCAACCACGATGCGTGCCTTGTCTACGCAGCATCGGGGGCGCCACAACGTGCTCGATAACATCTCGTCAGAGCGATGTCATCTCCATCTCATTTATCTTTGCCACCATCACGTGAATCTGCGACAATCGCTAACCGTCAACCACCATTTCGCTGTCTAGTGTAAGAGGAATACCCAGCCGAAAATGTGTCCAAAGGGTTGGCCAAGTTACTGCCGATCCGTGTGATCAGCGCTGTATCCTACCCTGGTGTGGGAAGTACCGCTGCACTTTGAGATAAACGAAATAGGTAGGCCGACCTGTCCGACACCATTCGATAGCTGGAATGGACTATTCCCGAAGGTTTCCGAGCTCCACCGCTGGATACCCTTAGAATTAAAGTATGATGTCTACATACTTACTTGTAGATAGGTAGATAATAAGAAAAGGGGTCCGGACGTCTCAGGGTCCCCTCCATCTTCAGTGCTTAGCTCAGGGTCGGTCGGAGTTAATCGCCTGAGTGCATCAGCCTTCAGCTCTAATAAGAGAATAGCACGCTAAATCACACGTAAGTCGGAGAAGCGTCCGTAGAGTACCGACCTTTCCTATAGGTTGGGTGAGCTCACATTTGTTGTGGCATCGAATGTTGGCTGCTGCCACGCTACCGATGTAAGTCGTCCGTTGCCGATAACATCTGGGTATGGAAGGATGTTAGAAACGTAAGCCGCTAAACCTACCGGGATGCGCCAGGCTGGATAGCCTCAACAGTACACGCGTGTTCGGGACAATCCTCAACTGCTACTGGATGCAAGGACCTGGGATTCTCTCCACATAGCTGCAGCCACCTTGCTTTCGTCCTGCTGTACCGTGCCAAAGGAGCCGTCACCATGCCTTGGCTGGTCTACCGTTAACCTCTACTTATCTGCGAGCTTGTACCCGTGTTGTCGCGTACCTGGGTGTGTAGGTACATAGAGCCGCGGGGGAGGGGTCAACATCTAAACACCTAATACTTGTTGGACTGCAGCCAGGTAAGATGTTTGCCAACTTCTGGGTAGTAGTCTTGCGCCAATTGTTAAGTGAGAGATATGAAACAGCGGACTGTGCCCTGTCTAGTTAGCTGTACTGTTGTACTGTCTCATGAAAACGAATTAGAGGCAGGTCAGCCAACACAAGCGGCCAGCCAGCCGGTCCCGGAAAAAAAGTCCCACACTACTTAACAACATAGGTACCGGTGATCAGCAACGAGTTATAAAGGTTGTAGGGATGCACGCAACCCCAGGTACATATTTGAATCCAACCGAACCGCCAGCAATCGGGTGCAAATTTTCTGTTGATGGGAGATGCTCGGCTATGACGGCTTATCTTCTAGGTAGGGGAGTGTTGGTAAGGTTGAATCAAAGCCTACCCGGTACCTACCAACCTATGCGTTCTGTAAGTACATACATACAGAGAACGCTAAGTTAGGTAGGTGGGAGGTAGGGATTACGAGCAGGGATGTGTGTATTGGTTCTTGCAGCGAGACCGCTTAGACCCTTCGTCAATGAAGGGCAACCAGAGCAATGACGTAGGTTGCGGAGACGTAAAGGGGATCGCCGTGTAAGCTGATTGGCTTGGCCCATGAACCTATGCGCGCCTATGTATGCACAACCCGCTTGGGTCGAAATTTGTGCCTTGCCGACAAAGGATAATCAATAACCTATTGTCCTATTCGATGAACAAGTTTCTATATAGTAGCTCTGAATGTATTGCTGTTATATACTGTAGCATTGCCTACTCGCCTACAAAGTAGAAAGATACGCGTTCCGTGGGTTAGGCTAGTCTGGAGATGATCCATGCGCAAGGATTTGATGACCCACTCGTGATTTAGATAGGTATCTCGCCGAGCATATCTGCAGCTTACTTAATTTGTTAATCGGTATATTCCGATACTTCTGGCACTGAAGGCATAGGATATGGTATGATAACCAGCTAGACTCTGACGCCTGAGAGTGTACCGTATATGTGTTTAGAGAAATATTGATTACGATTATCATATGCCCGAATTAGACCCGCGCGTTGTGCTGCACTCCCGCTCTTATAGTTGTATCATTCTACCCCCCTCGGCTCTGAACGCCTAACAATACTCGAAACGAAGCTTTTGCAACCAAGTCGCCAGATAACACCTTCGCAATGAACTACTTCTTCCCGGTTGTGTCCGATATCCCGAGTCCTCTCCCTCGAGCATCAATCATTAATTCCTGTCAGAGAAACGGAAAGTAGTCGTATCAAACTTTAGCTCTGCCGGTGAAGCGGGTTCGAGAATGGCGATGGAGCCACCAATCGACAGTCGCAGCCCCAGTTCCAATCAGCCAGAGTAGCGCGTTCGCCAGGTCGACCCAGACCGCGTTCTTCATGCGTTGGACGTCGCCGTCCCCCTTAGGGTCCTTCCCGATGTAGAGGCTGCCAAATAAGCCGAAAAGGGCAATCCAAAGCACGAAGATGACAAAGCTCCATACTGGCACAACGGCGAGTCGGAGGATGAAGGGGATGAGGTAGAGAATGGCGGTCACGGCCGCGAGACTAGCAACAACAATCGCGTAGACCTGCAAGGTAGGCAGAGGGTCAGCAGATTAATACATGACTTATGTCGTGTGTAAGATATCTGAAAGATCGCAATCTACATACCCATTTTCCATCTGTGTAGTTCCCCCTCTTCTGCGAGCGGTCGAGGTCGGTGCCGTACAGTCCAATGACGGTAACGGCGAGGACGAATTGGAAACAATGCAATATGGCAAAGAACACGTAGCTCGTTGTCTTATCGACCAGGCCCATCTTGAACTGGAGAGGTAGTCGAGGCACCGCGATATTCTAGACGTATATACAAGGGGTCGGATCCAAGAAGCAGGGATGCGATATTATTATTATAGTATTATGTGTGAGAGCGCGATGGAGTAGGTAGAGCAGGAGAGGAAATATTAATTGCTTTGAAGAAAAAAGTATCTCGATACTTGTAGTAAGGAAAAGCAGACAACAATATACTCTACTACCGCATCGTCGGCATTTCCCCAAACCAATATAAGGTTTATCCAACACGATGGCTGCCCACGAAATTGATGCCAAGAATCAAGTGATGAAGCTACCACCTGTTACCCTGCTCAGACCCTGCCGCAATTGGAAAAGCGCAATCGATAAAGCATGACGTAATTGAACTAAACCCTACCTACTATGTACCAGCGTCGCCCGCTTGCTGGCTAGGCGGGGTCTTAGGCTTAGATAGGTGGGCGGTTTTAGTGCCCTCTGAGGAGCCCGATGTTATCTAAGTACCTAACCTACCTAGAGGGAAGGGTAGGTTAGGTAAGTGAGCAACCTTAACTACACTTGCAAATGGAATGGTGCACAGCTTCGCACACTTCATCACGGGAGTTCGAGGACTTGCGCGTAGCCTTACGCGCGCCCGACATCCCTCGACACGTAGCTACGCCGTCCCTTTTCGGACTTAATTCCACATGTTTCTTCATTTCGATATGCTGCCTGCCGTATATGGATCCCATGTGACGCCCGGCTGTTGAGGAGACTGCACTTCTCGCGAAAAAGGACTACGGGGATATCGCCTGATTGCTGAAGTGCAAAATCATAGAAGTATGATAAAAGCAACATTGGCCCCCAACTTTCTTGACCGTTCGTAGTTCTCGACTAGTGGCTCTCGTTTCTTCTGCTCTCCGTGCCTCGTCGCGTGCATTATAGTCATTGGATGCTTTGCCAATATTGGGCTCGGTATCGCCTTTGCCGAGCTGAGGTGTTTCCTACCCTGGATAACGGGGACTGTATCGAGATATGTGGCCTCCACGGCGCATCGTGTAATTGACCTAGATGCGGCGGTGCGACTGTGCCAGCCGCGATCAAACTCCCATTTTGGATCAAGAGGTTGTATTTAGGTTCCAGACTCCAAGATCCTCCTTTGGAATGGCAGCGATGCAAGCTCATAGGACTCGGATTTCGGGATTCAGCTGTGCCGTTCAGCTAGTTCTGGTGACCGCTACGCCCGTTAAGGGACTTGTCAGCAATGCTGGGCAACAAAGGACCTTACTTTAAGGACTATGGGATCTTGAAATTTCGCTACTTGCTTTCCGTACGACCCGAGAGTGAGGGATGACGAGAATGGTGTGATGGTCAGGAGGGCTATGGTTCGTCTTACTCAGTTGCTTCCGTCGAACATTTATAAACAAGTGCGGCCGTCTTCGTCTCCTGTTAACTGACGCATTTGGTTCTCGACTGCTAATCTCAATAAGATCTTCGACAACAAGGTTCGGCTATGCTATAATAGACTGCGTCTCCGGCTATGTCTCGCAAGCATGCTTGGTTATATCGGGCATCATTCGTAGATGTGCCGTGAATAGCGGATAAAACTCCTGTGGGAGAAGACCTTTCTCGCTTGATGCCTTTGGAGACACACGATAGTACATCGACTCATCGTCTATGAAGATGTTTATTACGGAGTGGCATCGAAGACTAAGTCGGATCATGTCTCTTCCTAGGTCTGGGAGGTCTAGGGTATTTCGTAAGAGACGGAGATGGGCGACTCTAGAGAGGGAGGGAGGGGGGAGGAGCGGGCTAGGAGCTAAGCTTGTGAGTCCTACACAAAAAGGGGGTGGCCTTTACGGGGTGGCCCACGTTATTTTGCCACGAGCCTGATAGCCAAGGCGTACAATGAACCAATACTCTACTTCATGGTTGTCTGACAAAGTCACAGCTTTCCCAGTCCGGCGAGTGGCATCTGTGTGAAGTTAATGGCTGAGCGCGGTACCTGACATGCTCGATCGAAGACCGAAATATCATCCGCCAGGCAACAATTTACTTTTAGGCACCTTCTTCCCTTTCAAAGAGACGGCCGGGATATCGAAATATCGAAACTCGCCGGCTTCGGACAACATGGCGATGCTGTTTTCGTATATCGTCCACTCTCCCAGGAGTTCGGGTCGATTACGTATCTGTTGACATGCAGTATGCATGCCACACCATTAGGCATGGTATGCGAGGGATTTAAAACATTTCGATCTATGGTTTTCCTAACACTTCATCGCATTCGCGCGAAGTTGGTGATCCCAGGCGTGGATCTATTCAATCTAACAGCGCCTCAGATGGTCATGAGGTCCCACAACTTCACCGAGTCTTACTCAAGCAATGCCCTGATCCAAATGTCCGAATCGCAATCACGATTCTGATTAGTACTGCCCCGTCAGTCGAGTAAGCAAGCGAGGGTTTCACTCGTTACACCGGCGATGGCCGCCACCGCGGTTGCTATGCCTCATTACACGGCGTGAGGATAGATTCGGTAGACATTTTACTGTGTTACTTTCAAGATTCCTAGTATGACAGTGGAGCTAGTCTAGCCGCCCAAAATGAAGGGAGACCATACGGTCAGAAGGACTTCGCCATAGGCTGATTCGAGATGAGGATAGAGATTCTGAACGGACTTGAAAAACGGAGGGCATGACCATCTACCTCATTAGAGGGTGTATAAGAACGTTCTCCCGCACTTCGTTGTCTTCAATTATCATCATCATCATCATCCTCACGATCTGTTTTGCGAAGAGACCTCCCCAGAAAACTACAAACAAACACATTATACTCACATACCTATTTGAATATATACTTATTTCCACACAAAATGGCACACCACAGTCACCAGAGCCACCGCAGCTCCAAGAAGCAGAGCTCTCACGAATATGCATATGCTGATAATTCGACATACGCATACTCGTCCCGATCAGCAAGTGAGGGAGTTGCTTCCCCGGCGCGCCAGGATGACCCGAGCAAATGGCGCTGGAATTGTGTTCGTATCTATTGTCTTAGCTTATCACTCTTGGCTGACTAGCGGATAGTGCAACTGCAACTTCCAAAACTTGTCGTATAACTACGATTCGTCCTGTACGAACTGTCACCACTACCGTGACGGCAACTGCTCGATTTGGGGAACGGCATAAAACCCAAATGGACAGAGCGGATAACTTCATTGGCTTGTCAAAATCAGTTTCTTCCGGGAAGGATCCAGAGTGGCAAATGCGGGTAGAGGATAAGGACGTGTAAGACGCCGAGAGAGTGAGAAAGAGGGACGGACTGTTCTTATTAGGTGCAACGGGACGAAGCACGGCCACTCACTTGATGTAGACATGTCGACGACGAAGATATAGACGGCTCAGGCCCAGATAGATGGCGTTACTTCGTTGGATACGAAAACTTCGTTCTTTTTTTTTTCTTCCCTATACCACTAGAGGACACTAAAACAGATAGAAAACCGTCGAATACATCTCCTTGATTCTTTGCTACTTATAAGGCATCTCGAGTGTTGGCATCCACTAAGTACCCTGGTCTTTGAGCCTTGGGACCACCTGAAGCATGGACTGGGGGACCTCGCAGGATCCAAAGTTGAAACATTGGGTGGTAATACAGCTCTAAGGCTAGGGGGTGCTCCTCGCTCTCATCCCGGCGTTGCTTCTGATATAGGAAAACGCCACGTTCAACGGCGGCTGCTATGGAGGAGGCGAGGCGCAACGCAGTTGGGACCCTTGAGGCATTTTCTTTTGTGCCTGGGCCTGTGACTCGAGCTCGTGAAAGCTCATATCATATCAACCAACGGATGGCTATCGCCAGTGCCACTTGGGCGCCCAATATGGTTGTCACACAAACACTCAAGAGAAGGAAGCCTAACATGGCTGAGCTGATACACACTAATGGCGCGAGTCTCTATAACGAATATCCTTGGCATAGAGAAGAAACCCATGAAAGCCATGAAAGCAGGGCCAAGGCAGAGGCAAGGCATCACAGGTACCTTAGCCTAGGTGTCTGGGTAGGCAAGTTCTCTTTGGGGCGAAGTAGAGCCTGAGCCGGGGCACGCTAAGGCTCTCAAGCTCACCGAACACTTCCCCATACGATACGCCTCTCGACTCATCTCTCGATTCGTCCGTTGGTCTACGTGGGGTCAGTCTGTCAAGCGGTGCCATGGCTTTGTACCACGGTCCAGAACTCTTAAAGTGTGGCTAAGACGGGCTTGAGGTGGAATTCCTATATTAGGTTGGGCGACTGCGACGAGTCTGAGCTATGGACGTTTCGATGGGCGCAAAACGAGGTGCAAGGGTTATGAGGGCGGCAGCTAGGGGCCAAGGCGGGAAAAATAAGGCGTGCGGCTCTCGTGACTAAGCCCGTATGGAGGAGGCATTAGCCCAATCGAAAGGGGACATGTTATCTCTCCTTTTCTCCTCTGTTGCTGCTGCCTTAGATCTCCGGGGCTTCGTGCTCATTAGATGTAGGTTCGATGTGGCGCTGTTGTAGCCTTTTTTCAGGCATCTTTCTAACCCGCTTAGTCTCATATAAGGCAAGCAAGCTAGCGGCCGCTAAGAGACGCAGAGTTGTTGTCCGGAGCAAGGAAACTTAGTGAAAATGAAAGGACCTAGGAGAGATGAAGCGTGGTACTTCAGCATCATATGGTTCATGCGTTACCTCTGCGTACACTATACGCTAGCTTAACCAACTACCCCTCAAGATAGCCGCGATCCTGTGTTAAGGCAACAAGGCTGCTAGGTCGTGCTCATGCAACCTGGCAGACTAAGTAGTTTGCGGTAATACCCGCACTGGGGCGTGTGTCGTGTACGGCACAGCTGACGCGCATCCATATACCGGCAGCCGTCTCAAAACTCGTGATACTCGACGGATGCGTGGCCGAGCTAATTACCCGTCACTTGAACCGAAGCGTAATCACAATATCGGTGGTGCTTATCCTACACTAGGTTAGGATCGCAAGCGTGGTCACACGTTGTTGTCGAGTACATACTTCGTTGGAATATTTAGTCTCTTGGAAACCATGTTGGGACCCAACCCGGGAACCCAGATCTACACGGCGCCTACTGCCTGGGCTGTACCTAGGTATATTGTTTGTTGGACCAGAGGTTCACCGAAAAATGAACGGTTCAGCTAGCCTGCTCGAAACTGCACCCCCACAAGGGAGAACCACTCGTGGCGGCCGGTCATGTATGTATGTAAGTGGTGCTGTCTCCGCTATTTTTCGGGCACGATCCGTCTGACGCGTGCGTCTTGGGGATGATTGTAGAGCGTGTTTGGCTTTCTTGTCAACAATTGTTTTTCACCTCGGCTTGAGGTGTCAAAATCTTAGACGGGACGACAGCAAATCTGAGGCTCTGCGTCCGGCTTGGCTGTGCCGGCATGCCCGAAGAGGATATATTGGTTGATAATAAGAATCTGTCCAAGTATTATACCGCGCGCGGAGCACACGGTTGGGGATTGGGTACCATGACAGATTGACGCTCGGAACCGGCCAGCTGCAGCTAGGCGGTCAATTAGCGACCGCTACAGACACGATGCCCGGCGGGAACAATAATCCGTCGTTGGAAGGACCGAGCTATTCCTCTGGTGGTCGTTGCGATAGTTCTATCTCGGGTACTGAAGCGTGCCTGCATTAGACTGGGGCTAAAGATCGTCGCCAAAGCAGACAGCGACAGCGACTGACCCCCATTCTCTCTCTAGGGGCCAAGCCAGAAATAAAATGCAGAATCTCCCGTCTTTGGGGGGCATTAAGGGTGGTTCGAATTAGCTTCCACGTTGCTGCTCACCTACATATAACACGACTACGGCCTAGCCGACTGGTTCAGCTCTTGTGTGTATGTATGTATGACCTGCCAATTCCGGGATGCTACCTGGGTAGTGGCTCGAACCACGTGTAGGTACTGTACAGTACTTACCGAATATCATCTTTGACGCCAACTATGTGAATTTTAAATGCAAAAGCCCCTAATTACATATGTAAGTACCTATAGGGGGGATACCACTTTTGGGACACACTGTTGACAGAGCTGCCGGCAGTATGTTTGCCTTTGTACTAAAGGGCTATTCTAACATTACGCCCGATGGGCCACTTCAGTTCCAACCTTTTCGATCAATATACTATTGTATTATTAGCGATGTTGCAGCCGAACAGAATGTTATAAGAATGTTACAATATAAAAAGAAAGACCATTTAAAAATTCTTTTGGAATACTGCAGTTGCGGTTGTAAATAGTATGGCAGTTTCAACCTAGGGATAAAATCTGGTCGTACAGTTCTAGTAACAGTTTGGTACAACACATGCAACCGAATGCTNAAAAAATGGGACAGCCTGCCCCAAAAAACACCCGAGTTCCAGCGTGTCCTAAAACTGGGTTCTCCCCTATAGGTAGGTTCCAGGTTCCAAGGTTGTGCCTCAAGGTACTACTTAACCTGGGTATGCAACCATCTCACAAGGAAGGATTGGATGGAAATAACCCCGGAATCAGTACATGAGGTAATCGCGAACAGGTGCACGGACCTCGCAATTATCGATAGGTAGGTACCACCTGAATTGAAACCAGCACCTCATGTAATAAAGCACATGCACCTGAGCAGCATACATCTATGCAGCAGAAGTGGCGAATTAAACATATAGTTCCGTGTATTACCTGCAGATATCTAATAATTGCAAAGGCATACATACATGTATACCACGTAGAGAGTTCTGTTGGTCTTACCCGTCTGCTTGACCACCGAGACTAGGTACCAAAAAATCCGCCCTATCACAACGCAGGAATTAGGTACTGTGTAGTTATATATGTCGCTGACCTCCGGAGCGGGACCCATACGGCCGAGGTCCGCCGAGCTGTCCTGCTTCTATTCCTACCTTGGGTTAGAGTACATGTAACCAACGTAGCAACGTCAAACCCTCAGCTAATGTCGCTCTCTCTCGCCGTACTTACAAGTGTCCAAACTAGGTACTTGTTACAAACAAATAGAAACTACCTTAGTACCTCACATATAGGTATCTGTAGATTGATCTGCAAACCCTGGGAACTGTAAGTCGCTCACTATCCTCCCCGCTTCAAGCCATAAGCATAAGCGCCGAGACTCCAGCCTGGAAGTGGCTTCTCTACCGGTTGCAGCCGCGCGACGCGGAGACCTTGATGATGAGATAAGCCCATACCACCATTTACATCTATTCAAAGAGCATAGTGCTAGAGAAAAAAGGCTGATAACCACAATAGCTAGCAAGCATGGCAGCAACGAATGGTCCTGGCCTCATAGCGGGCCACCTTCCATCCCCTCCATTCATCTCCGTGCCCGGTCTCCCTAACTTTAGAGATGCCGGAGGCTACGAAGTGGTCTCTGATCTGCCTAGTGCCTCCTCCCCGGAGGGGAAGAGCAAGGTGAAGATGGTTAGGCGAGGTATCCTGTTTCGGTCATCTGAGGTCGGTATTCCGGTCTTGTATCTCACGTTTGGGGGCAGGACTTGCCTCATCGCGCTGTGTTACTGCTATTTTCTTCATGCAAGCCAGCAGGCTCTTTAATTTCGTCTCTCGTTCCTCTTTATTTTATTTTATTTGATAACCGTAAACGGCAATTGCTGACTACTAATCCCTGAGTAGCCCTCTCAACTCACAGATGATGGGGCTATACAACTAAGCCAACAACTTGGTATCAAATTAGTCTACGATCTGCGTTCTGCCGTCGAGATTGCGCGGGGTGTTGGCTCTGGTCACGGATTCCCGCTTCGTGAGTGGAACGGGTCTGAGCGCAGGTTCGTTCCTGTCTTCTTAGATCAGGATTATTCACCGGAAGCCTTAGCTCTCCGATACAAGAACTATGCCGCAGAGAGCGACGAGGTAGGCCAGCTTTCTCGCTTTTGATAACGTAAGAACAACAGGGCCCCCGCCCGTGTCATGACTTGACGTATCGTTCATCCCATCAGAGTTTCGAATCGTTGCAGTGGCGAGATTTCGTTCAGCGCTGAAAATAGCAATGGTACCGACGGATGCATGAGACTTCCTTCACCGTTGCACTAATGCGTATTTCCTCCGTGCCTCCCCCGAGCATCCGTTCTCCGCTGTCTTACTAGACCTGATAATAGGTGGCGAGGCGACGATGGAGCCTAAACCAAGCACATGGCCTCTGACGAGAGAAATGGCTGTTTCCCACTAGGTGGAGGAAAGATGAAACATCAACTAGCCCATNATCATGAAAAATATGATATAGTCCCCGCGTGGAGGTTTTCGGACTCTCCGACAAGTGCATATTTGGGGGCCTGGGCCTTCTAAGCGCGCGATTATTTGGCGACGCGATGTGGAAAGTCAGCTCTCCGCAAGGCACCACAAGTTGACGGATGTCTGATATAATGTCCAGTGACATCATGTCAGATACCAGGTCTCATTCAAATTTCTTCTTCCTGTTATGAAACCTCAGCTGCTCTCAAAATGCATTGGAGGCGCGGTGCTATCAGCCAACTTGCCGTTACGCAAATTTACACACAACACACATGCACATGCCAGCCTCATTCACTCCCCATCCTTCAGACCGCCTTTTACTAAAGTCACCAAGCCCATACATTAACTAGGCTTTCAGGGTTTCATCGAGGCATACAAGGACATACTCAAAGCCGCTACAGATCCAGCCAATGAGTTCCAGCCTTATAAGACGATTCTGGGTCACTTGGCTGCGGTCCCCGATGCTTCTTCCCCGCCTGTCCCTTCTCCGTGCCTTGTGCATTGCACGGCGGGCAAAGACCGCACAGGCGTCATCGTTGCACTAGCGCTAAGCCTATGCGGTGTGCCTGACGAGGCCGTCGTCTATGAGTATAAGTGAGTAGTCCATTGGCCCGCTATCAGGCTACTCTGTGCACCAGTGACTCGGAACAGGCTGCTGAGGAGGTTGCTAACCCGTATGCCTTGTTGTGGATAAGCCTGACTGAAATTGGACTTCGGTCTCGCCTCGAAGAGCTCGTAAAGCACGTCTCAAGCAACCCGAAGATCGGTATTGACGTTGAGGGGGCTAGGCGGATGGTCGGTGCTAGGTACGTTATCCTCACATTCACCTCATGGCGCCCCCTTTGGGCTGTCATGCTTACTCCCCTCCTCGAAATTTCCCCTTCCAGTCTTTCACTCCTTCATATCCCGCCATTCCTCAAATAGGCCATGCCTCTATGGGGGCGGCCCTGAGTTGGGGTCCGTGAAGAGCAAAGGAGCCTGAAAAAAAAAAANAGACCACGACACGAGCCAACGTCCTCAATTTACCGGTAAAGGGGAGCCCTTGCTCGCGCAGACGAGATGAGGCACCCTAGTCCAGGAGCCCTTGTCCCATTGGCATTCGGAGAATTTCAGCCTCGGTCTGCAGTGGATCTAGAGCACCATTACCTACAGTACATACAGTACCTACCTGCTGTGGTGTACGCAGTATATACAAATAACGCCGCCTCCGCCGCTATCTTTAGCTTGGTACGGTACGGTACGGTTCGGTACAAATCACAAGCTGTTACGCGAGAAACCTTGCTTTGCTTTGTGCTTTGATGGTAATGATGAATCTGAATCTAACGGTTAGACGGGAGTTGCCTCAGCAGTGATTGATCAAGCGCCCAACAGCTAGACAGACACACATGCTGTAGCACGTACGCTGTGAGATACCTACACGTCATGGCATGTCGCGTGTAGATGTATCTATGTAAGTGCACACACACCCTGACTTACATGTCACTGCCTACAGTCTATAGGTGTACGCCTTCGACTACCTAGGTAAGTAAAAGAGACAGGTAGATGGAGATTGCGTAGATTCATACAACGGGCCAGTCAAAGGGGAATTAGATCCTTACCGGAGAATTAGATCCGTCTGCCGTTACGCTTGCCCTCCATGTCCCTGGGGGGCTCACAGTGGCAGTTATCGGAAGCAAGCAATTATTAATCCCAGTTCGACGTCATCCACCGCCATTCGTCATATTTGTTGAGGAGGACCCTGATCTGTCTACCTACCTTGACAGATAGGTAATCCCCAGTATGATGACATGGCCAAAGTCGGTAGCGAGCATTGGCAATCAATACCTACAATTTCATACATACGTGCGTGCTCCCAAAGAGCATCCGGAAAAGCCAAGAGAGTGTGACGTGGCTAGGATCCCGCAGAACAAGAGGTTTGAGATGAACACCGAGCAACAACCCACGGCCCGGCGAGAGACGGTGAGTGAGTGACTGAGTGAGTGACTGAGTGACTGAGAGATAGGAGTGGCCCATGCGAGAGAAGGAAAAAAACCTATCCGTTCCCGCCATTACTCGGCAAGGCTTGTGATCTTTATCCTCTCTCCCCTCTCGGATTATTTAGTTAGGTACCTAGTTATTGGGGTTTCAGATGCTGCAGCGTTACATTTAGCGCGCTCTTGAGACGGCCGAGAACCAATCCATGCTCAAACTCGGGTAGCCATGTGGCCCTACTATCCCACCCCATCCCTTGCGCGCTCCGTTCGGCGCTCGGGACTAATTCCTCGATGAGGAATCCGGTGGGAAGGGCGAGGGCCGTCGACGTTATTTTACCTCCCGTACTATCGACAGGGCAGAGAGAGATAATGCCTAAGCAAAGCCGCCTCGACGGTATCTTTGGTTCGATGACGACAAGTAGGTAGGTACCTAGGTAGGTAGCCACCCCGTTATTAGATACCTATCTAGGTTTCTCTTCCCTTACGCCATCGTACATACATACTTAATGCCACCCGTAAGAGTGCCCGAAATTACGACGAGTTGATAAGTCATCCGCCTTATTTTGGTTTTCTTACTGTATACCTTTTTTTTTTTTTTTTTGTTTTTTTTTTTTCGTTACTATTCATTCTAGAAGCCATCGACGAGATTCGTAGGTGGGATAATGATTATCCAGCACCCATTATCAAATCAAAGAGAGATGTCACCCAGCAGCCAAGATCTCTCCGGCGAACATGGAAGTGGACACCTCCGATTTCCGACAATGTTGACGTGCATTCGGGATGGCTGAAGAGCTGTCTTTTTATAGGTAGTACGAAGACACCTTCTAGAATGATGATAGCTCCAACACACACATGCTCTTTTGTTCGTTTCTGGCATCACCAACTCGAGCTGATTGGCCCTTCGGTCTAGCGAAGAAGGGTAGGATACAGGATAAAAACTGACAGGTAGCATCGTTCATTACGACAGTATCCCAAGAGAACGACGGGTTTATCTGAACAAGGGTTCTTTCTTCTGCATGCACTATATATCATTTGTATTATCCAGGTACGCGTTTCACGGGTATGACAGTGCACTCGAAAGTAACCGCCATGGAGCAAGCCAATTGCTCGAGGTTTGAGACCACGCCGTGCCACAGCCCAGTGTAGCTATTCGTTCAACGGGAGTCGAGGATGGGGGATTTAATTGCCCAGCCTCGGACCGAGCCGCCAAGGCGATCGGTTTGCCCGAGTCCTCGTGACGCATCAAAAAACAGGTGAACAAGACAAGATTTTATCAGTTCTGTCGGTCTTGTTATCTATTAAAAGCACTTAATCTATGTAAGTAGATACTTATAGTGTGACACACACACACACACACCTGTATCTCGCGGGATAATCAGCCATCATTCCGGCTAAGCGCCTTCGCGCGGGAAGGGCTATCGGAACATTAATATAAGGATTATATGTGCAGGCGGGCGGCACAAAAGGTTATATCGTCCCTCTCTTATTTATTAGATATGAGATCGGCGCTATTACAAGATCCAGGTAGATCTAGGTAGATACATACCTGTTTAAAAAAAATGAGCTCGTCTTCCAATTGGCTTCCACAGCTTTGCTCAGGGGAAGATCCTTCCAGACTCTCTTCGACCCTTTCGATCGGGTTCAGCCTCGGAATGTCTATTGGGGCTTTGTGGACTCATTTGGCGCCTTTCAATAATGAAGACTCTATTTTATCTCGGCCGAGAAAACTCAATTCTCTCATAGCAGCGAACCCCGCCGCCTGGGCCGAGACCATCAAAACATCCCATGTCGCATATTGAGCCCGCGTAGCTTTTAACGCATGTAGGTACTAGATAGAGCTAGGAAGTAGGTATGCTTTGCTTACTTAGACATTGCGCCAGATGCGGAGGCGGCCCAATCAGCCGCATGGTATGCGAGATTCTTTCCGTTGGAGATCTTGCCGGGACCAGCCGCCTGACCTACTCATCTCTGTATCTATTGACTCGGCAAAGCCATAAAACCAAGAATATTTCCCAACATCATGCCGACCGTTTTGCATTGTGGAAGCGGCTGACATCAATGGCTATGCAGATAAGCTGTCCTGGCATTGACTCGTGCCACTGCATCGCCACAATAAGATCCAACAAGAAAGCAATATCAAGACGCAAAACTCAGCTCTACAAACTTGGCGTTTTTTTTTTTTTTTNAGCATCACGAGCCGTCACTAATGACGGCGATAGTCGTGAACCGAACATACGGATGGCGTCTAGAACTCTAAGGCGCTAATAATCCTTCTAATACACATGTCAATTTTTNAAGCCTCTCGAAGGATCAGGGCAATTCCCAAGCCCCGAAGGGCCGGGAAATTATCTTATTGCCACCCGCGCTGCCTAATTTCGATCCCAAGCGAGCTGCACGGTACATAACAGTACATACGTACATACGTGCGTACATACATGCGAGCTCTCACAGCCTATGGCAGTCGAATATAAGCGCGGACGACCTTTTAGCCACCGAGAAAATATTAAGCACATTCCTTCGCCAATCGTTCGTCTAGATATAGGGCCGACGTTGTTATCGGTAATTACGCGTATCGTTGCGTAATGCCCACGATCATTGGTTGATGATTCGATAGGTAGTTAGTTTTAACGTTGAGATGCTTTATAAATGCGAGCATTAATGTTTTTTTTNATTTATATGCAATGATAGATTAAATACTGGTCTAGAATATCCTGCAGTGATGAGAAGACGGATGTGCAACACGATGAGCCTCACAGGCTAGTTATGGATATGTAGTATATGAATCTCAACGCCAATTCTCATTCAAGACGAGGGCAGACAACTTCTCTAGTAAGGAATTTTAGTGAGAAATAAATTGATTTCATGTCCATTTGTAATTGCTGGTGTAAATTACGTATTGATTGTTTCATCCTACCGTTTGCTGCGAGTAGGATTGCACTTCAACATTTCAAGACTGCTATCTAGTCTTCACACTTTCCAAAGCCATTACACGTTCGTATGAGAGGATAAAGGTTTTCTCTTGGTTCCTCATATGCCCTCTAAGTGTCTATGACTTCAAATTATATACAAGTCAGATTTGTTGTCACCAACCCCATGAATCACATCACTCACAACCCCGCAGTAAGTCGACGAGGATGAGGCTGTAGAAATAAGTTACCTGGGTGGAAAACGTAGAAAAAATTCTAGTTACCCGTGCCGTCTCAGCATAGGAAAAGTAATAAAGGAGTACAAACGTAGTAGAAACAGGGACCCCCAGAAACGCGGCTACCCGTACCGTGAATCAGTTTCCGTTATCGTACCAACGCAGATAGGGAATAGACATCTAACACAGACGGTTGAGAAGCACTCAGGAACTAAGTGGCCTGGTCAGCTAAGAGCCCGCTCGGATACGTAGACAACAGCTCAAATACATTATGGACAAAAGAGTACGAGTATAAGGGAAATGCGAATTCACTGTTACCACTGTCTAGGATTACACCTCATTCACTTCTCTTCATCTGTTTTTTAAACTTGTAAGCCATTTACAATATATGAAGTCTCTGTGCTATTTGATCTGTACTCCCCGGTACTAGATTCCGGTCGAAGAGTAGGATCAATGTCCTACCCATCTAATCAGCATAACGTGATGTCCTGTACTGCCGCCAGCACCCACCTTTGCCGCAGAGTCTGATGCAGCAATACGTTGACAAATTCCCCAGTCCTGAGTAAGTACATATACGTAGGTCGCCTTCAGCAACCCTCCCTCTCCCCCCACCCCCTCGAATTTCTGTGTCCTGCGAACCGAAAATCTGGCACCTCGCACAAAGATCCTCCCTTTAAATATCCGCGAACCAAGGCAACACAAGGTTTTTCTTTCGTTGCTGGTATGACGCATATCCCGCTTGTCCCACCCCTTTTTTCGTCCCTCGTCTGTGTATGTGTACTGTTTCCCCCTTCAAATAAGTGCTCTCCTAAATTACCTCCCCGTACCTGGACTAATAACGTCCGTCCGTTTTACCCGGCGTTGCCTAAGACATATGGCTTTCGCGGTGTGTCTGTGCCTGTGCCTGTGTCTGCATTCGCCGTAACGTTACTGCTCCTAATTTCTCTTCTCCTATCCCACTCAGTATCATTTGATCAATCGGGATTTGATATCTAGTCGACAAGTATACAGTCACATCAGATTCAGATTCGATCTTGGTCGAGAGTATGCCATGTTTCAGATATCCTTGCGGAACATGTAGGTATTATCTACGGATTGAGTACATGTGTGAGAGAACGTACGGGTCAAGGGGTAACTTGCAATGCACGTATCCATCTGAGCCGCCTGCCTGCCTGCCTGCCTGCCTGCCTGCCTACCCGTCCGTTCCAGCATTTTTTTAAGTCCCGGAAGAGACATCGACTGGGAAGTGGGTGCTCGCCTTCCCTCCCTTGGCATGTCCGAACGTATGTATGGCCGTGCCGCCCGCCGAAGGGGATGCAGGAACAACGCACGCAGCAACATCGTCTTACCGGAATAATCGGCAAAACTTGCAGAAGATTCGGGTCCACGTTAACACGCCCGTAAAAGACAAAGAGAGAGAGGGGAAATCTTTCTAGAGAATTACTAACGCTTACATCATAGTCACTGTAGTGGTCAAGAAGACCAATGGCTAACGACTAGGAGCTGTAGGATGAGTTTGCCCTTGAACCCAAGGGCTCGGCCCCCCGCCTTCAATGTCACATACGTGAAATCGGGCCAGGCATGTGAGAAGCAAGCGAATTAGCGGGTGCTATTCGATAGAATCGTAGAAGTATCTAAAATACTGGCCCACGGCGTCTAAGTTGATCAGCCTACGTAGAGAGGAGGTTGTTACACCATTTCAAAATGAAATACCGGGAGCGGTGCTATATCAAAAGGATTCGTATATCATTTAACCTATATTCATCTACTAGGGACTCTTCATCTTGTACTCTGAACAGCTGATCGGGGCCGCTCTAGACACTGCCAACTGGGACTAACTAAACACACAATTAGTAACACCCAAGTCTAGTTCTCCCAACATGAAACGGCACGGGATACAGGCGGCTATTCACGACATCTGTATGTTATGTATGCTGTGTAAACTCTACTAGACGTACAAAACGAGAAGAAGACTGTCGGACGTGGCCGCAAGTTGTAGCAAACGGATAACGCCGTCCTGCGACAAAGTAAGCGTATATGAGATTTAATTAAGTCCTGTGATGTGAAGAATTTAGTATTCGTAATACTTTATTTTGTTCCTGTCAGCAGAGCCATTTCTCTGTGGAATAGGACTGGGCTGGGCGTTCTCCTAAACAAACTACGTCTCCGCGACTTTTCGCAATGATAGAGAAGTACCTAAGGTATGTTGATGTTAGGCGAGCCAAATCCCGACTGAGACAAAGATCTGGTAACGATCCTTCAGCAAGTAGCAATTACTTTGGGTGAACATTGCCGGTTTATGACAGGGATATATCACTGAACCCTACTTTGACAGCAGATGAAGAAGAACCCGTGCATGAACTCCGAAACAGATGCAATGCATGTCCCAATCGTCCTTCGATGCCGTGTCACGTATCTGATGACGGGAGGCTTGCAGGTAGGCCCTTAGTAGGTAACCATGCGCCCTCATCTATACCTGAATCTACGGAAGGATGTGTTTGAGTAATAGGACTGAATTTCTCGACTCCCTACCACGTAGCGTTCTTACACCTATATCGACCATCCTTACAACAAGTAGAATACGGCGAAACTGAAAAGGCAAACTTAGCGTCTTCATAAGAGCGTGGTTCGATAGCAGAATAAAGTAATGAGGTAGTCTAGAGCCTTACGGCCGTTATGAGGTAGGTCTCGTCGTCCCGGACAACAACAACCTCTTCCCTACAATTCGGGCACAAAAGACTCGCGGATGCACAGCAGATTACATGGTTCGTGCTATCAGTTAGGATACACGGCCTTCTGTCCTCAAATACGTGGTAGTGAAGCATACGGCTGCGGTCATTTAAATACGTACAAGCAAGCATTAAGTAGCTACGCCAGCAAAGCATTCGGTGTAGAATGGCGATACAAAAAGAATTACAAATCCAAGTACTTGTTTACACTTACACAATCTCCATCGAAATTCGCAATGGACGGTAGTGAGTGAGGTGGTAAGGTAGGTAGTGAGAGGGAGAGGCATTCCACGGACTGAACAATGCGGGCAATCTAACTTGGCGAACCCGGTGCACCGGTATCACAAGATTTCCGCGAAGGAAAAAAAAAAAAAAAGGTTCTGTTTCTTCACCCTCTCACCTACTTGACGTTACTCACTCGCTACACCCACACCCGTGTGATACATACCCCTTTGAACCCCCCCTTTCCTCCCCTCCCGCACTCCTACGCCGCAACTCCCCCCAAGTATACCGCGGCACATGTGCATCGAACCTAACCTACCTATCTATTACCCTATGATAGCATCGGAGGATTATCATCACCTGTCAGCCGTGTAGGGATAATTAGACGAGCGAGAGCCTGCCTGCTTGTCTCGGGACCTGACCTGACCTGACCTGGCCTGACCTGATGCAGGCAAAG